>JAJQWJ010000007.1:16407500-16560000 GCA_023637945.1 Phaethornis superciliosus | reverse complement strand
AATGTTCAGTAGCATAGTCCCACCATGCAGTAAGGTGCATGTTAGCTAAAGATCTGCCCTGACAACACAAATTTGAAATTTACAATAAGCTTTAGAAAAGTATGGTTGGAATAAAACAATCTAATCCAAATAATAATTTGTGTTGATTTCCACTTTAATTTTCCAGCATATCGATACCTTGAAGACACAACGCAGGGCTGAGTGTATAAATGAAAACTATCAGGGAAATCACAAAACTTCAAGTATTTTCTTCTGATAGAAATAGAGACTCTTACTTATGTATGCCTTTCAAGATGAGGGGTCAGGGACAGACTCACTTCAGATATTTGCCCTTTCAGACAACTAAATGGAACACACAAAATCCCAAGAATGTTCAACAGCAACACTGTTTGGTTACAGCTTTTGCAGTGACTTAGATTTCATCTTTGAGCTTCCCAATGGCTTTTGAAAAATCCGAGTGCATATTACCATGACCAATTACTTAATTTCGGGCCACATATACCTCATGTAACAGTCGGAGACAAGTCTCAGTCTTGCAAGCTGTCCTTGAACTCATCAGGTAGGAGAGAGACATTGACAGATATTGTCCTGTAAGTGGAGAGGCTGTGTATGAAAATATGACAGTTTCTTCTGGAAGTCTTCTGAAAAGGTTTAAATTTTAAAAGATAAATCAAACAAAACAAAACAAACAACAAACCTAAACGTTCAGGCATTTTTGAATTTTATCCAACTCATCAAGATCATCTACGGCTATGGCAGGGTATGGACAGATCAACAGGAAAGGGTGGCACAGGGCAGTGCTCTGCCCATCCTCAGGCCTTTAGCCCACCCTTTGTCCCACAAGTGATGGTGAGGTGGTTGAGCTGAGATACCTCCATAGCAGGGGGACTGCCCCTCATGTTTCAGTACTTCTTTTATTCTAAATTATTGTTTATTTTGATATTGATTTTATATTTATATTCCATGCCTGCAGTCTTAGGGAAGAAGCGTTTGACTCACCAGCCAGGTACCCAAGAAGTTTATGTTTTCTGCTTTGACTGAACTTCCCTGCTGAATCTTTGTGCCAAGATTTTCAAGAGACTACATATTTTACCTTCCTGTACCTGAAGCGCTTCAGATGAGTTTTGGAGACAAGATCCATAGCACTTTTCAAAAGGCTGTACCTGGGAGTCCTAAACTTATCTCTCACTCTTCCTTCTTCCTAGTCACTTTTGAAAACTCAGACTCAAACTTGAACAGAATTGCTCTCTAAAAAAGCATCAGTCTCCCAACTAGCTGTCAAAATCATATATCTCCCCCTCTTACCTTGTGTCCAGTTCCCAGTAATCGAGCTAATTGTTTTACCATGGCTGAGAATTGCAGTCACATCACCCTTGCTCCCTAAAGGAGTTGTTGCACATCTTCCTGACTGGCTTTGAGACGATCCATATGTTTATGCTCTGATCCAAGGGGGACCCAAATTGGGATTATTCCATTCATGTCTATGAAATGGGGATTGGGATGCATAATGGTCTAAGTACAAAAATACTTAGCATCTCCAGTGACTTTTGTTTTGAGAACATGGAAAACAGATTGGGAAAATATTTTCTAAAGGAGAAGGGACCTGAGCTCTGCAGAAAAAAGCGCTGTGCCCTGGTCACATCCCACGGCACTGGCTGCAGGGCAGCTCTGTGACATTTCTCTTATACTTCCTGTGGAAAAGAGGCAGAATGTGAACTGCAGAGCTTGAATTCACCCTACACTAATGCAGGAATTCAGAAACGTCAGTTTTAATCAAAACTTCTTTTAGTATGCAGGAAATATGCTGTTCACCAAGGACTTAAAAGTTTCACTGCAATTTTGTTTTAATACCTTAAATTAAGTATTTCTCAGGAGATGATAAAATATATATCTTGCACCATGTGATATTTTCCATTATTTAAATATTGACAAATACTATTTTTGCTATTCATCATTTTTAAAGACTTTTTCCCCCAATATATAAAACACCCTTTTCAATAAACATTGTCCTGATTATGTTCACTCAGAGCATTCTTTTCTTTTCTCTATTTACTTTTCAAGGATCTTGGTGGGGGAGTGGAATAAAAAAAAAACTAGTTTGGATATCAGATCCCCGTGTATCTCAGTACTACAGTCACTCTCCAGATCAGTGTAACTTTCTTAAGAGCTATCAGACACATTTAAAATTCCAATAATTAAAAGTTGCAAATTTTTGTTAAACTTCACCACATGATATTTTCATGGTATTTTCCAGTAATGCAACAGCCTTTGCAGCTAAGGTAACAAGAAATTCAAAGGAGACTTTGATTACATCTAATCTGGTAAAGAAATGAAATCATAAGCATACGTACTTCAACCATCAAGGAAAGAAAACACAATAATGCATCAAATCCCTGAGTAAGCAGTCACAAAAGACCTGTAGGTAACTCAACTTTCTACCGTATTTTATTATCCTTTCCTGGTTTTATAGCATTATCTGCTACAGAAATGCAGGGAGATTTGTAAAACACTATAGCATTTAAGTCATTACATTTTATAGCTAATTTCTAATGTGGATTTGATTTTTTATGAGCACGAAAAGAATCTAATTTGCATTAGTGACAGTAACTAGAGAAATTTAACACCTGGCACCAGTTGTACCAGAAATTGAATATTAGCTACTTGGGTGCTAAAAAGCACATTCTTACCTTCTAGGGGGATTTTTCATTTATTTATGCTGTACTCTCATGTTTATGATTACAAAAGTGTTCTTACATAATGATGGAGGAAAACTCTCAGGAATGTAAAAATACTGTGCACTCAATAAAGGGGTTTGCAGCAACAGCAGCAAAATGAATCATTTATAGACTAAAGAATGTACAAACCCAGAAATAAATCCCCAGCGAGACATAAAATTAGAACAGCAGCAATGTATGGACAATTCATTTCCACAAGTGATTCTTATTTATTTATTTTTCCATAGATGCTGCTGCTTTCTTGAAGCAATGCAATACACCCAAATTAAACCTCCATTTAAGGAAAAAACCCAAACCAAACCAAACCATAGCTGACACGAACAAGAACCACATTTCCACATGAACAATCCACGCATTTATAAAGGGAGGAAAATTAGGAGCTGCAAAATAGGCAAAGCCGCTGTAAAATGATATGGGAAGTGACATTTTACATAGCCGGCTACAATTAACACATTGATGGCATTTTGCTGGGCTCCTTGCAGTGATAATGCTGTTGTCAAATGTGTTTAGTGCACCAAATCTCCTGGAGCCTTCAGCTAGGCAGCAAGCTTTTGACAGATTGAAGGTTCGGAGATAGGCTATCATGACAGATGGAAACTGGCACCGATGTTCAGCTTTCGCCGATCACAGGGGACCTGCCCCCCTTATTCTTCAGGGCTCAGCTCTGCAACCTTCCCCCTTCTGATGAAAGCAGGGGATGGCATTGTTAAATAGTGCATCTGTGTGAGTTAGACTACTCTGATGAAAGCATAAGGCAGACGCTCTGTGAAGCAAAAGACAGCCTCTGCTCTAACTGCATTTTAGATAGACTTGGGGAGGACTCCAGGGAGCTGGGATAAAACTTTGGTAAATTTCAGACAAAAAGAAAAAGCCCACGATAGCCATTAAATGGTGCTTCTTATAGATCTATATTCAGGGGCTGGAGGAATCCATATATATGAGCTACAAGGAGCTGTTGTGCGAGGCTCTCCGTAGGAGACTCTTTATTACTGTTTTGATCATTTACTGAAATTGGTTCCTTAGAACTGTACATTACACAGTCCCATCCAGACAGCAGATCAAAACAGGAGATAGATCCATACAGAAGGAGGGTGTGAAAGCAAGTCTGCTTTGCTGTGAGCATCCAGCTTGCTCGGGGGCTAATTCAATTATTAGGAGAGGCTGTTCTTGCAACTGGTCTTGATTCTTCGATGCAATGTTAAAAGCAAGGTGGGAGCTTGTGTTCTTGAGCTTTACACAGCTGGGCATAAACAGGCAGATAATACAGTTAATTAACCTTTCACCCCCCAAAACCTTTTGAAGAAAGGCATTTGTTATTTTTTTAATCAGCCTCAGGATATTTCAAAAGCACTTGTCTTGACTATATTTGCTTCTTTCTATCTCTGACAAATTCCTGTTTGATTTCTTTAAACGGGGCTGTAGAGCTTTCTTTTTGCTGTCTTAATCTTCAGTTCCATTCTCGCTGATATAGTATTTGGAGCAGCACACTGCAGCCCATTTGAGGTATGATAATCAGCTGATTAGCTAGTGAAGTCGTTTTCCCTGAGGCTCTTTTGTGTGCAAAATCCTCACACTCAATTGACATGTGGACATCATAAAGCTGATGAAATGCAATTGTAATGAACAAGAGGGAGAGGCATCTGCAGCAGTCTAAATGAAAGACCCTTCCCTCTCGACATGCTAATTCAGAAAATCTGCTCTTAACTTGTACTCCCTCTGGATCCCAGTGGAGGTGAATCTCCATGAATGCATATTCAAAACAGCATATTAGCCTCAGAAGCAAGTGAAATTTGAGCCTGGATGGACCAATTCTAATTTCAAGACAGATTATGCTGCATCAAACGTAGTAATGATTTGACAGTTCATTTGTGACTAGAGTCCTACAGTCAAGGTTTAATGCACGGACAGGCGCAGGTGCGCAGCCAGCACCAACAAAATCCAAAGGCTGTCTGCTATGAAACCTCATGCATGAGGATAGGTGAAATGTATTTAAGAAATTAACACCATCTATAAAGCACCTCACAGAAATGGTTCTCCAGCCATGCCTTCCTTATTACACCATTGAGCCCCGGCTAGGAGACACCAGAAAGGGTAGACAAATTTACCACAGTCACTACAAATTAATGTCAGGATGGAACAAACTGGGGAACAAGATCAGAGGATGGTTTCTTAACCATATTCAAGATAAATAATTGGGTGTGCCTTCTGGAAATTAAGGCAAGATCTGGCTCTGACCCTGGAGAAGGTGTGTGGGTGCAAAGTGCTGTGACTAAGCAGACACCCACAGCATGGGCTCAGCATGCCAGGCTCTGCTGGCCTGCTTGTGGGAGGCAGATTTTCAATTCCTACCCAGCAAGTTCCAGGGTCTAATTTTGGACTCTTCTGCCTCAAAATGATCTCAATTATTAATTGCATTTACCATGTAGACACCACATACTTCATGAATTTCTTCATTCCTTTTTGTTTTCTTAAGATGGGGAGAGATATTTAAACCTGTATATTCCTATTACCTTTTTTTTTTTTTTAATAAAACTTGAGAGATTAGAAATTCTTGAAATAATAATAAAAATGCTTCTATGAGTTCAAAATACATTAAAATCTTTAAGTGTACAATAAAAATCATACCTGCATAGCTCTTGCTACATAAACTTTTTCTGATTGACTGACATGTTCTGGTAGCCAGAAAACTCCACTCAAGTTCAGGAAGTGGTAGTGTTTGACAGAATCTTCATGCCACTCAGTGAAACTTGTGCTGTAGAGCAGGAAACTGAGCCTCAGGGAGACTTCCCCACCTCTCCTCCTTTCTTCTGTGTTGGCCAGTCATGCAATATGAAGGTATAAGGGTGTTGGGTACCCCATGTTTTCCTTCAGGAAGATTTGGTTTAAAACTGGTGCCTCTCAGGCACAACTGGCTATTGGTGCCCCTTACTGTGTGAGCCAAGTTAGCTGCAAAAGCACTGAAAAGCACCCCATGTCCAGCCATACTTCCACTGCCAGTATTTTGCCATATGTAACCACATATGACTGTGGTTACATGTTCATGTTTAAGTTAAAATGCATCATCTATTTGCATGGGCATTTCCTATAAAGATTCAACATACAATTCCAGATCTTGAACTTTTCCACTCCACTGTTTCATGAGAACACAGTTAAAAGGGCTATGAAGCCTCCTTAACACACAGGACTTCCTGCTCTCCCAGTGTGTAGCATGATTCGTTCAGCAACACAACAGCAAACATCCTAAAGAAATAGCAGCTGTAGTGGCTGCTGGTTAAACATGATCCTCCTCAAAAGCAGAGAGCCACATTTTCCCTGTTACATTTCTGAATGGGTTGAGAACTCAGGCATCCTGGTATCCTCTATGATAATGCTTTCCTATTCCAAGCCAGTTTTTGAGAAATATGAGGAACAGTTTAGCAACTTCACTTCTTTGCTGGTTTTCTTTTTTTTTTATCCTCATAAAAGGAAAAATGGTGTGGGAGGTTCAGCAAGGTGTGGATCTTGAAAAGACATAGGTCCTGTCCTGTGGACACACTAAGGACAGTACTTCCTCTTGCCATGAGCTGTGCAGTAAAGGGGGGGTTCTCCCAGCTGCTTTGGCTGGCATTACTATGACCAGTGGCTGACACCAAAGTTCCAGCACACTCATTTCTAAATACTGCCATCCTCCTGAGCAAAAGGATGGAGCAGCAGTTGTCTTTGTGTTACAAATTGGTAAAGCTACCAGCAGTGAGTGGATTTGGATGAAGGCAATGTCCTGGATTTGGGGACATCCTAACCTTTTATGTAAATGTGCTATAGGAACTGCTCCATATTGATTGGTCCCCAACGAACAGGCCTGAGCCAGTCTCCTCTCCTGGGAGAAGGCTCTGTCAGAAGTTTTACCATGTCATTTTAAAACCTACTTATTAAAATACCACCAACAAAATTGCACTGGTTCCATTTTGAGATGGGGTAGCTGCCTGGCATGGGAGAGCAACATTATTGGAAGAGGTGGCTACAGAGCTTTTCTGCGTACATGTACTTATATAAATGAAGGAACAGATTAATTTGTGGAGCATTATTTTGTTAGTGGGTCTCCTTAAAATGGGGATATTATAAAGTCTTTACAGTACTGAAGAATCAGGAACCAATAGTTATTGCAGACACTGTCAGAGACCATAAACATGATAGACACTGGTCATAAAGAAAACCATCATAAGTGTACATATAATATTAGCATTTTTAAACATCCTCTCACTCACCAACTCAATACGTACTTTTTAGCAACAGTCATAGCTTGGGGTTGCATGCAGTAACTATTCAGAATGCATTTTGAGAATTGGGGGAGGTGAAGGAAGCCAAAAACCTGCAGAACTGCATTACGTTTCTTATTTGGTTTTACTTACATAGTCCCAAACTCATCATCTTTAGTGGTCTGAGATCATGCAGCTTCATCTCCTGGTTTCCACTGGTTTCAAAACTGAAGGTTAGAAACTGAACAGGTATTTTCTTCTTCCCAACAGTCTAGAAGAGTTAGATGGACTAATTAATTATGAAAATTAGTATCATTCTAAACATCAAGATCTGGTAAGATAATGAATGTCAATCATTCTATATGTTATGTGTTTGGTTTATATTTTGTATCCTCTTCAAACCTGCTCAAGTACAGTACAAACCACTGTCACATCTAATAAATTACTACAAGGAGAAGACCTGGTCTCTGTTGCCTGTTGCTTCAGAAGCATCAGACTATAGATGTTTAACAGGGTGCTTTGCTTTTTGTTTTGTTTTGATTTGGGGTTGGGTTTTTTTCTATTGAATGCTTCAAACCAGTTTGGCAACCCTTAAAAGGTTAATGAGTACTGTGTGCTGCAGAATGCCAAAGTGATTTAATTCAGAAAATGAGAAAACATTCCTAAAACGTAATCAGCTCTCACTTAGGAAAAGACATACAACAAAGTAAGTGTTCTACATTTTGTTTCCTAAGCAGGGCTTCTCACAAGTCTAAAGAAAACATCAGGTTGTTCCCACAAAAAAATTCATCTCCCTCCAAAATTGTTTTTACCTGGAAGAGCAAACGGCAGACATTCAGCATGCTGGTTTCTGTCCTTTCAGGTAGTCACAGCCTCAGTCCGTGTTTCCTCGGGACAGCCCAGCCTCTCATAGAACTCAGCACCTTGCACATCTCATTGAATGTCATCTTTTGTGTATCCCAACATTCCTCCAGCATCTCAGGGTGATCTGAATGCAGCACAGCTGAGACAGGGGAGAGGAGCACAGAGTTCCAGAACCTCCTCCTTGCACCTAGAGATGATGGCTTGGGATTGGAGTGAGTCTCCTTGCCCTTCCCAGAGAGAGAGAAAAATTACACTGGGTGTGTGGGTCAGAGCAGTCAGGAGAAGAAGGTTTTTGCTCTGTGCAGTCTATGCACCCAGGACCAATTCTCCACTGACACCCTTTTGACATGGTGAACACATTGAAAATTACATTTCTTATAATGGCTCTCCCCTCTCTGAGATTTCTGGGAAAATTCACAAGCACTGCACAGCTTCACCCCAGCCTCCTTAGCACCACATGCTGCAGGTATGTTTGTCAGGGCAATGTTTCACAGTTTTGGCAAGTCTTGGGAAGAATTGTAGAAACCACCTCATTTTTCACAAGCTGAAACGCTAAGCAATTTTACATTGTTAATGGCATTAAGATAATCATACAAAATAGTATGATCTCAAACCAACAGCAATGTTCAGATATTCTGTTCATTCAGATGTTCAGAGATTCTGTGATCTTGAAGTTCTTGTATTGGAAACATTTTAAAATGACTGCCAGATCCTACCCCTTTTCACAGCCCGATGCTGATGGGTGCTTGTCACTCTGCACAACACCTTTGCACTAAAGTGTTTAGTAGTGACATCTGACACTTATAAAATGCTTTTCATCTCAAAGCATTAAAGATAAGTATACTTTATTTCTTTTATAAGCTAGAAGAAAAAAGTCCATCTTGAGTGACTTGTCAAAGGCTGCTGTTGATCCAGAGCATGGTCAGGTCTTGCTGATTTCCCAACTCTTCTTGTAGCCTCTGTGCCCTGCTCCACACAACCCTCAGGAACAACCCCCCTAGAACATTTTTGAAGCAACATGCAAACCCCCCTATTTTTAGGCACAATTTATTTCCAGAGACTGTTGGAATATGATACAATGTGCTTACAGCACTGCCCTCTTAGTTGCTTTACCCAGGTCTTTTTTTGCAGCTTTAATCCCTGCAATCCCCTGCACTGCACTCTGTGGCAGCAGAACATCCATAATCAATACTGGCTCTTAATCCAAAGTTTTCATCCATATGATCACCAGTTGTATTTAGTGGGCCTCACTTTTACTGTCAGCAGAAGGAGCCTTCCTCCTGAGTGTGCAGAAGTAGAACAATGTGTTTGTTTCTTCTTGCTAGTTAGCATAAACCACCTCACGTACACTCTGAATGTACCAAGAAGGCTGTAAAGTTTAAATTGGGCTATCTGTAATTAACTATGTTTTTAAGAGTTTGTAGGCAATTTCAGAGCAGGATTCTACCATATTAACAGTTTCACAAGGAGGAAGCAGAATTTAAACAGAGGAAACAAACACAAACATGTTCTTTATTTGATAGCAATGAAATGCATTTTTTAAAAGCAGGATTGCAGTAAATGTGTTTGGGGGTTTTTTGTTTTTTCTTTCCACAGCAGCTTCCTGTGAATATCTAATAAACTAATCAATTAATTAAATTAGAAAAAAAACAAGCAAATTATTGATCTGTGTAACTCTTAGGAGACAACGTTGCCTAAAAACATATTTACCCTACCTCATTTGCAATTTGTGTAATTCTACTTGTTTTTCAGTTTTCCTGTGGTAAATGGTTTAACAGTCTTCCATGTAACAGCTTATGGTTCAAAAAATGAACCCTACAGAGAGACAAATGACCACTATAAGGGCCTGCACCAGCTCTCAGAACATCCTATTTCTCCCCTCAGAACTGAGGTGCTTGCCCTGCACCACACACCCATCTCCTCCCACAGCACTAGATTTGGGTGCCCTCCCAGGAGCAGTGAAGTCCACATCCTCTGAGCCAGAGCCACAGCAACTTTCAACCTGTCCTCTGGAGACGTGTTTGGTGTTACCTGAAATTTAGACATAAATTGTAGGGTGTTGAAACTGAATGCAGGTGAAAAAAGAAAAAAATTGCTGGATATGAGAGTTTTCCAAAATAAATTACTTGCTTCTTCAGTCATACCTAGGAGTAACATTATCTACAGCTAATAGGGCAAACCTATTGCCCCCAAGGCCAAGGGGTCTTGTTTGCATGCCACTAGCTGACAAGTACATCAAAGATACTGACTCAGATCAGTGGCTGAGTGCTGGAATTCACTCAATTATTTGGTATTTTACAACTATAGGATACAAATATGATCATCATACATAAGAGTTCACTGATATACCTCTCTCTTCATTTCTTCATTCAGATTATTCATTCTCCCTTTCATTTGGCTTGATAAAAGCTCCTTCATCTTTTTAAGATTTTAGAAGTAATTAAAAGCAGCATTTAGCACTGTCTTCCTGTGCTAAGTTCTCTAGCAGCCTAGCAACTATGTGTGCTCTCCTTACTCCTCTGACAGCTTAGGAAACCAAGGTCAAAAGTATTGCTCTTTGTTAGGCATGTGTGTTCTGTGGTCTGAAGAAAGAGGAGGCAATCCAAGAGAATAATTTCTAACTATGCCATCATATCTTGGCTCTTCATCATTTCTCCTTCACCTCCCTAAACTTCACCTCGTCTTACTCACATTTTCTGTAACTGATCTGAAAATAATCTTTCTCTGTTTTTAATTGAAAGTTGTCTAGTTTTTACCATCCATCAAAGGTGGATAAGTGAAGGTACTGCTGGCAGCCCCACCAGCAGTGGGGAGACCCATGCAAGACATGGCATCAAACCATTAAATTCAGTAAAACCTGTGTGTGAACTCTTAGATGAACACACTTAACTGGGCTAAAAAATTATTCTGCTTTTTTGTTTCCCAGTACAAATTATGAAATCAAGGAGGAACTAAATATCTCCAAAAATCCCCCCAAACCATCATGTAACCCACTTGTAAACCCCAAGCTTATTTTGGTCTTCAAGGATAATTAAAGAACAAACAGTTCTGCCTAAACTCTCAGTAAATTAATCGCTGGCCCAGATGTCACTGACTGTCTAGTTGTCTGGACATCTCTGCAATTTGGTGGACCAGAGAATGCTCTCTGCTGTCTTGCTTCTTCACCTTGTGTGAACCTCAAAATGAAGCACCTCTCAATGACACCTCTAATAAAGCAGCTGTGCACTCTGCTGATGCTGTTGCTGCTTGTGAATGGCTCCACAAAGACAACAGTAATGGGAAAAGCTTCCTGCAGTTTTGTTTTTGTCAAAACGAATCATCGAATTGATGTATTTTTATTCCTATGCCCCAAATATCAATTCACAGTCCTGAATCATTACATACTCTGCAGTGACTGCTTTCGGTAACAGTAATATTTTCACAAAGCACTTAGACTAATACGAGTTCCCTATTCCCCAGGACTGCCCAGCATAAACTCCCCAGTGATGAAATGGTCAAGTCCCTTCCTGGGTGAAGCACCCTACCAGGGCTTTGGGGAGTTATTGTAGAAAAATCACTGAAACTATCAACCTAGTGCACAGCAGCAGTCAGTGAGGCAAACGGTATCAGGTGGTATTAGCAGACAGATAAAAGCAGTAAACAAGAGGTGATACACTTTCTGTGTAAGATCCTTAATAGCTATAAGCCCCATGGAGCCTACCTAGCACTGTTTTTGGGGCTGGGCACTGCAATACAGGAACGACTTGCAAAGGACGTACTGTAGGACAACAAACATAGTATCTTTAAAAATCTAAATTGTAAGAAAAAATTAAGGGGGTTGAGTTATTCTCCTGGTAAACACCAGCTATAGATGTGACCTAAAAGAAATGTTCATAATTATAGAAAATCTCTGACAGATTTCTCAGTGATACTTTGGTCACAACCGCAAGACTTTCACAAAAGAGAGAAGTGTAAACATTATGAAAGTGGGATTACAGAAAATTTCAGAGAATCAAGCTATTTCTGCAATAGATAATAAAAAAATAAATGCAGTTTTCACTCCCACTGAGCTCAATGAAACAATTGTCATTGATCTGAAGGAGGTAGAGCTATCCTGGAGTAATTCCCAAGATGAACAAAACCATATTGTACAAGAGTTAAAGTGATGTTTTGTTCAGCTATTAATTTTTAAACAAAGAACAGCAGTAGAAGAGACAAACACCTAGAAGGCAAGATGAAATTACAAAAGAAACACTGGGTGACATTTCTTCTTTGTGCCTGGGAGATCAAATCTTCAAGGCAGTTTCTGAGTCTGAGCTTTCCTGGGCAGGCACAGAAGGCCGTGTTTGTCCCAGATGAGAAGCAGATGGCCATAAAGCAGGATTTTACTGCTTTGCATCCTCTGTCTGTGCATTCAGAGATGGGGAGGAGAATTTGCTGGAAGTTTCTTCTTGGACAAGAAGCCAAGGCCATGGGTGTGGGCATCTGTGAGGCTGATCTAGGAGGGAAGGTGCATGCCCCTAAAACAAAGCATCTCTGCTGCTCCTGCCCGGGATCTGGTGTGGAAAGAAAAGGAGTTGTTTGGATCCCTAACTAAGGAGAAAAATGGGTAACCATCAAACCCGCCCAAAGCAGGGGAGAAGTGAGTGGATCCAGCACACTGCAGAGAAGGAAACACTTTCCAGAGCTCTGGCAGAAATGCTGGACAAGTAGCTGAATTCCTTCCCAGAAACTGCTCCAGTGACAAAGCAATGCCTCTGACTCCCTCCAGCCCACCTCTTGCAATAAATGTCAACCTGCAGCCGTATTGGGCATAATTAGCCTCTGATAATAAATTACCCACATTTTCAGGAAAATATTAGAGACCATCATTATTTGGAATAGAGATGCATTCAGCTTCACAGCCCTACCTAACATGATGGATGGAGTAGTCATACCACTGAATACATTTATCTAGAATGAAGCGATTATTTCGAAGATGAACACAGTCAGAAATAACTACATATGAATCATATACTACTACACACTCGAGAGTATCAGAGCAGCAAGGGTTGTAGGTCAGCTGACCAGCCCATAGCTTTTAGTTGGTAGATTATTTTACACATATACTCTAGGATTTTAAAGCTCAGTCTCAAAATCCCTCTGAATTTAAAAATGATTCCATGTTTTCTTTTGGAAGAAGGAAAAAAAAAAAAAAAAAGGAAGATACAAGAAGGGTTTTTTTTCTCTGCTTTAGAGAAAATCTTCACTGTTCTTTGACTCCAGTGTCCACCCACAGATAAGAGCTTATTACCCAAAATACTACAGGCTAATATATTGTTAAAATAATTTTGATAACAACTAATTATTTTATGAAAAAGAAAGTAAACATTGAAGGACTTTCTGTGAGGATTTGCTTACATCCAACTGACAGCAAGAGAAAACAGGAGTCGTTACTACAGAAGAGTTTCATCAGCTGTACAAGAAACCTATGCATTCCTTTTTGATGCATTCTAATTCACAACGATATTTATTTGGTCTTTTCCAATCTTTTTAGTAAAGCAAAAAAAAAACATCCTAGTTCAGAGACAGGGTTCACAACTCTGTTCTGCAGAAGCACCCTGGCAATGGCAGGCTCTTGCCTTTTTTCCCCATGTGATCTGGTAGCAGGTAGTGTCACTCTAAACATCAAGCTTGCGTACCTGTGGATGAAGAGGCTCCTTTTTGTTTCCTGGGTCTTCAGAGGACTCTGCTAACAAAGTTAGAACAGAGTGTGTGAATACTCAGCTTTGTGTAGATTTCTCTTTGCAAAATGCAGGAGCCTGAATTCAATTTCTTTCCACACATTCCTCTGAACTATAAGCATATTTTTAATGCATTTGGAACAATGCTTGGACTCTTAATGTAAAGGGACCATACCTCGCAACTCAAGAGGAAAAAAAGTTCAGTAAGTTTTCAGACATATTCCATGTTCCCAGTATCATAATTGCTGGAAGAGATGGTATTCTTCCAACCTTCACATTGTCCCAGTCGCAAACAATTTTCCCTCAGAAGAAAGGTCTAGATTTTTGCAGACAGAGGTGGTGTAGTCAGCTTGTAGGGAAGCTTGTTTGCCAACAATAACTACGTGACCTCTCCAGCTGCAAAAAAATCTAAAAAATGCACCTCTCTTACAAGAGAAAGTCTCTTTTCAAATAAGAAAACCCAAAGCAATTTTAAAAAGTGGAAGCTAGCTGTTATTAGACATAAATGAATTACCACTAGATATTGGCTGCTTCTTAAAAACTCATTTCTTATATTTCTTGACAAGTCACAGTTAAGGTTATATATTCCATCAGGTATCACCATAGCAGCTAAATGTCTTGCTCATTGTAAATCAGAATTTAAAGCTAGTTTTTGGATATGATACTACCCATATCCTAAAGTCACATCATCAGTATAAAAAATACTGTTATAATTTTATAAGGCTCAATGCACATTGATACTTCTTTAGATTTGAAATAGATGGTTATCTATATTAAATGAAGATCAAAATATTATTTTTTTACATTTTCTTAATATTTAAAACGTTTAAATATATTCTGAACTAAGGAGCTCTTTAAAGGCAGGAATCAATACTGTCTTCTTTTGTAAGTTTCAAAAAAATAATTATTGAACATTTGAAACATACAACCAAATTCAGAGAAAGTCAAACAAATATTGATGCGGGTGAAGCTCTTTAATATCGCCTGCTGAAAGCCATATGCTAATAAAAGCCTAAAGCAGCCTGACATTAAGATGCAGTACCCATGTGGTCAGTAAAAGATGGAGTGAACAGGGAGGAGACTTTTATGGCTCAGTCTGTATTTCAAGAGCTGTGGTGCTCAACAGAAACAATTATATTACATCTCATTTTTCAGACTTTGCAAAACAGTCTGCTGATTTTTCTGTGGACAGAAAATTTGTATGAAGAGCTGAGTAAGTCTTTTATGCCCTCCTGCACCAGGCTGTCTACCCAAAGCCCTACTGCACTGCTTCAGGGTTAGGGCTCAGCTCAGCAAGGGCAGTGCCACAGCACCTCTGCTGTTAACAGAGAGAAAAATTCCCTCTCCTCTGTTCCTTGTGGAAGAGCAGCATCTCTTCGGTGCTCCTCTCTTTCACCAGCTGATGGCCAAGAACTTGTCAGGCAGAGTGAACTCCAACTTGAACTGGAAATATTAGGAAAAGATGGTGTCTGTTTTGCTAGTGCTTTGGTTTTTCACCCACATGTGGTAATAAAAGATTTTCAGATATCTTTACTCTTACTAGGGACATGTTTCCCTTGTATCTTGTCTCTTTGTCCAAAGAGAGAAAGGGAACCTCATGCCTTTCCATAGCTGGACTTACTTCTTGATAATTCCTGGTCAGCAGAGGAGAAAATTAATTCAGGACAGAATGGGAAAAAAAGCAGAACAGGAGACAGAAATGGAACAGAACAGTAAAGAGAAAAATGGGGATCTTTTTTGTTTGCTCATGTGATTTTTTATATAGTTGATTATTCTTTTTTCTGTAAAATTGATAATTTTAGGTATCTCCTTTTGTCACAGCCTGGATAAAAACTAACATTGATACTTAATTAGTTTGGAAAATCTGAAACACAGCAATAACAGAAATTGCTACTCAAGTGCATTTGCATGAGCTATCATGCAGCTGCAGGGGATCCCTAACTGGATAATTTCTCACCCCATGTTCACAGGGTGGAAGGCTGCCTGGGATCATGAAGTTCCTCTCAAGGGGCTGACTTTCTTCTCTACTCACCCACGGACTGCTTTCTGTCACCACAAGATCATACAAAGCCCTGTCACTTGATGCTACAGACACTTAGCACCCAAAGTGGAGAACCTGCTTTCTGGATTTGAATTATGTCAACTGCAAAAAGCACAAATGCTGCTCCACCAGGCCAGGCACAAGGAAAGCAGTGGATTTCTACATGTTTCTTCAGCACTCCACCACCACCATCAGCGAGGCATCACAAGTGCCAGCATGGGGGGATACAGCCTCTGAGTTCTGTCTTCAGAGGAGCAGAAAGGAAAGAAAAAATGGGAAGATTGCTGGCATTTTAATTGTTAGTAAATACTAAGAGAGAGAATTTTACAAAAATAACTTCCATGTCAAACAGAGCAGTTTCTGAGAGGGTTTTTCAGATATGGCCAGAGGGTATTACGTTTCCTACATGTGGCTTACCTAATGCATATTTACACACGCACACACACAGAGACACACACACTTGCATGGTTTAATACTGGAATGATTTCATTACTAGAACTCAGTGGTCAGAAGAAAGACATTGCTGGAGTACTACCACCAATAAATACCCTCTCTGACAAGACAGAATAACATAACTAAATCATTATGGTTATCGTTATTATTTTGTTGTTTAAAATATTCCTTTATAAACTTCATAAAAATTAACTAGAACGTGGAGTAGAAATGTAATGATCAGCTACTTTGCTTTTTTGATAGGAGTTTGATTCAATTCCCAAAGCTCTGAAGGTATAAGACAAATAGGAGAATTGCTCAAATTAATTTGCTAAAAAAATAGGTAATCATGAAAATTATCTCAATGTTTGATGACAGGGAAGCCTATGGTCATGCACACCCAGTCACCCACACATCTTGTCACTGAAAACAAGGGATGCATATCAGAACTGAATTGCTAGGAAACGAATGCAAAAAAGCTATTCATATATACACAGGTAAATTAATTAGTAAATATAAGATGCTACATCCTTAGCAAACATAAAAAAGCCACCAGAGGCAGCAGGTCAGAGAATTTTTTTTTACTGTCATTCTGCTGGTATGTTGCAATTATTCAATGTAATGCACTAAATAGAGGGTCAGGCTTTCATTTGCAGAAGCCAGTGTCAAGACTTCAGTTGACTTCATTGGGAACAGAAATGAGCACAAAGCAAGCAGGAAGATTTTCCTCCATGTCCACTAAGATTCATAATGTAACACTATTACTTGAGACATTCATTGTAATCTTTCTCTAAAACTGTTAGCACTTCGCAAGACTTGTCCTCAAAAGTATCTATCTTTGGCCATTGGCAAAACAGATCACTAAATACACTCTAAAATTTTACCTGATTGCTTTGGGGTGGGCTTTGCTATTTCTCTGGGCTTGCAGACTCCCTTCCTACCACTGGACTCCTGGGAGGTGCTTTGGATAGTTTTTGTCCTCCTTCTCCCACTGCTGGAACTCATTTTTACCCTGCTCACCAAACTGCTCACAGACCTGTTCCTTGGGTATAGTTGCCACTGAGAAAAAAATGCTTTGCAATGCTTTACAAAAAATCGTACAGATCTGTCAGATCTGTGCTCCACCTATGTTCATCCAGCAGATGTTCCAAGTCTCATCTCAGAGACAAGGATGGGTGTAATCTTAGTTAATCATCTCTTTACATAGTTTTGTATCTATCTATCTCTTTTTTTTTTTTTTTCCTTTCATTAAGTCTGGCTTTTATGAACATTTGTAAACTATATTTTCAAGTTCTGCTTTTCTACAAATATTATGTTACTTCATGTATTTTAACTTAGATTGGTAGTCCAGTTAGACCTGGGTTCTTGCTCACCTTGTGTCACCTTGTGTCCTTCACATCACCACAGCATCCTTGCCAGTGTCCAGCAAGCCACACAGCAAATCTCCATCTGAATTGTATGGGTGAGGTGGAAAGCTGGCACCACAAAGCAAGAGAGGGAAAAACTTCTACCAGAAACTCCAATGGCTCTAAAAAGCCTCTATCCAGCCATAAGGTACCAGCGTGCACCTTCAAACCTGCAAGTCAGAAAGAAAGTATCCATCACATTTGAGTTCATACCCACATCAATCCTTTCTTACAATACTTTTGTCAGCAACCTACATTTTGCAGTGTAGTTACAGGTACCTAGGTTTTTGCTCTGTTTCTCTCTATTTTGACCATTTCCACTGAGCAACCATTACCTGGCACAACAGCAATCATCAGTGACAACAACTATTTTACAACTCATCTCAAAATTATTTACTACTAACTTGAAAATATTACATCTATCAATACAGAAAGTTTGCCCATTGGATTTACTTTAAAAAATATTTCTGTCAATAAACTTTTTTTTCTAAAATCAGATCTTTCTGTAAGGTATACCTGCTCTAAGAAAGTTGCACTTGTTTCGGAGTTATATTGCCATGATCAACAGAAAACATGATGATAACTCCTTATTTTCAGAAACATCCTCTGAATGTATTAAAATCTGCAAAGAATTGCATTGGACCATCAATTCCCAGTCAACTGACTATGCAAAACCAGAGAAAACGGTTGGTATAAAGCAGCCTGTTGCAACTGGAATGGGAAAACTTCTACAGCAAGAAAATCTTCGGAGCAGTAACCCCTGTGCACCAGATGAATGATGATTATATTTAGAGATAAAACATTCAAGAAACAAATAAATATTGTTAAAGAAGCATTCACATGAATTTACATAATACTTCTCTTAAGTTCTTTGTAGTCTCCCTTAACTACAGAATTCACCTTTGGGGGTGTTTTTTGTTTTTTGGGGGTTTTTTGCTGTGTGCATTTTTTTTCTTTTGTTTGCTTATTTGTGCTTTTTAATTTTTTTTTACTATTATTATTGCTATTATTATTGTTGTTACTACTATTACTATTAGAGCATAGACTCTATTTCAGCATTGCAGAAACCACCAAGATTGCAATGGCTTCTACTCAAACCAGACTCACTCAAAATTTAATTCAGACTGAAATGCAGACTGTGGTTCCAGGGATGGCCAGCTGAATGTTTTGGGTAAACCACTGCATTTTTCAGACTTCTGTTGAACCTTTCAGCCTTGTCTCATTTCCAGGTCCAGTATCAGAAAGACTGGAAAAGGAATAAGATATAAAACACTTCCCCTCCCCCCCTCCCCCCCCCCCCCCCCCCCCCCCCCCCCCCCCCCCCCCTGCAACTGAGAGGGATTTTAAAACTACAACTGTAGAGAATTTAATACAGAAACTTTTACTGAAATTGCTGGTATAAATGTGCCAATACACAGCTAACAACCTCTACAACTATCCTATTTGTATTCTCTAATTATCTATGCAACACTAAAAGATAAATTAATTCTGTAGTCACAAATTATTACAGTAGCTAAGAAGTCACATCACTTCACAAGAACACGAGAACTACACTGAATCAGATCATATCTCCCCTCTAGACCAGTTTTTGTCTGAAAGCAATGATCACTGGGGAGCATTTAGGAAAATGTTAAAGGAAAAGACAAACAAACCTAAGAGCACCTTTGGCATGGAACTCCTGCTCAGCTTCCAGCAAGTGATTGTGCAGGAGTTTTCTGAATGAAGTGAATGCACTGTTGTTAATACCTGCTGGTGAGCACTCTTCTGCAAACTCCTCTAATGCATTTTGACTTTCACTCTCCACAAGATCACAAGACTATGAATTTCAGCCAAGTATTTGCATCCTGTTTCCTTTTACCTTTTCCCCAGGCATCTTCAGATGATCACTGGATCAGAGGCAGCTAAAAATATTGGTGCTTTTGCTGATACAGCGCTGCAGCAATTGCTATAGCAGTATAAACTGTGTGGCATCGTGTTCCCTGAAGTACAATGCTGGGTAATTGATATATACTCTTGTGTTAACTGTGCTTTCTGTATGAAAATACATTAATGCTACAACATGGATTTTAAAATAGGCAACACACTTCACAATTTTAAACCATTCTGCTATATTTCTTGCTAATTGAAGTTTCTAATATGTTCAGAATATAAGCATAATCTTGCTTGTCCACATAAGTGCTTTTCTTATTGAACTTGCCCAGTTTTTATGTGATTCCTTATTCAATCATGGAAAGAGAAAAATTCCAGTTTCCATGACCACTCATACCACAAAACCCTCCCGATATTCTTTCCAGAAAGGAGGTACAAGAGAGAAAATTGTGATCATAGGGAACTCGTGGTTAATCATGGCTAGAGACATACAATGTTAGTGTTATTCACCCACTACATAAATTTTATATGCTATTATCATCACCTTTACTGAAAAGGGGTAACACACATATACATCTGATTCTTCAAATTGAAAAAAAAATAAGCAGGTTTTCTTCAGCATTTCAAAACCTTGTAAATCACATCAGTACATCATAAAAAAATCACTGGTCATAACACTGCATTTGTTTTCATTTGCTATAAAGAACCATAAGAGAGAAGAAAAGCATGCCTCAGGTATTCATAGATTTCTGCCTAGAGAACAGGCATTACTGGCACGTTTGCTAGGGGCTCAGAGATGAGGATACAACCCAACCCTCTACAGTCTCCAAATATACTTCTACAAAATTCAAGGCAAAACTTCCTTTTAGTTTAAGTTCCTGGAAATTCAGTGCAGCAGCAAAGCCTCCCCTCTCCCCAGACCTGACCTGTCTCCTCAGCTCAGGCACTGCTCATTCTGCAATAGTGGTTCAGGATTAAGTGCTGGATTCGGATCTGCTTCTTACCTGATACCCAAAGCTTCTAACTCTGATGCAATGTCTTTGAAATTACTTGCTAACAAAGGTTTGTCAAAATAAACTTGAAAAAATCCACGGGAAAAATTTAAAGTAGTGGCAAGCGAACATAAATCATCAATAAAAAATCTAAGCATGAATATACCAAAACACAAACAACCCCCTTCCAGAAACCAGGTCCTGTTCTCAAAGTTTGCATTTCTGTGACAAATGCACAAACAAAGCATCTCTTGTTGTTGCTAACCATGGTTCCTGCAGAAAGTGTCTTGTGCTTCTCTTTTACGGCACTTCCAGTCCAGCCTTTTTGTCTGTGGAGATAGTCTAATATGTAAATATCTTTCCACAGTCTCTTCAGAACAAAAAGGAGGTCTTGGGATTTGAAATTCTATTTATATTTATCATAACTTGATAAGAGTAGAGTGTGTTTATTTAAATACTCTACCATTATTTCTTCTTTACAACAGGCAGCTCTGAAGTGCAGTTATAAGTCTGTTTACACCACACAGATATCAAATTGACTTGCTAATGGTAACTTTTATTCGGTATCCATGGGTTACTGTGTCATGTGATTTGACATCAAGTACAGACAGTGCTGATTAGTAGCATCCAGTTCTGTCCATCTCTGTGCATCACTGAACCATCTGGTCATTTATTCACTAATAAGCCCCTAATGGCCCAAATATTCACCGGCCTGTCATTGTGACATGGCATAAAATGCCTACATCTTTCAACTTGCTTTGACATGTTGCTTGTTTCACATCAAAACCCGTCATTTACAGGAAAAGAGCTCAGAGGGGTAAAAACTTGACCTAATCTGCAGTGTTAACACAAAGACAGAGGCTTTGTTATCTGGTAGCCTGACTGAAAGCATGTAAATGGGCATGAATTCATTTTGTACATTTTTCCATGCTCATTTTACAACATTCTTTAAGTTTGGTATCAATTCTAATATGGGTTTTTATGTGGGTTTTGCTGTGAAATCTCTTTTCTTTATCTGTTAATATTCTTAGGAGTTCTTTAGAGGGAGCTGGATTCCCAGAGATGTTTGTCAGTTTTCTGTATGGAAGATGTGAATCCACAGAAATATCATGGGTAGCCGCACAACTTTTCTAAATCCTTCTACTAAAAATTAGGATGATTACTAATTTTACTTTTCTGTGGTTTTCTCTTTTACCTCTGCCTAGCTATCAATAAGCAGCACAACACTTTCTAACCTAGAGGACCAGATATGTGTTAACTATTTCCAGTGTAGTGTGTTAGATTTTGCAGTATCTTTTTAGATGAGAAAAATCTCTCAGTATGCAATCACAGAGGGAAGTCAAACATTATTACTTAAAAGCTGTGAATGCTTAGTAACTGGAAAAGCTCTCTCTTTAGTCCCATCACACAAAACTGCTGGAGAAGAAAGAGGTCCTAATCAATGCTTTATATTTTTTTTAATCTTACTGGATATAGCCACAGTTAAAATAGTTTTAAAAAAAGCAAACACCCATTAAACTAATTGCTGTTGAAATCTTGGTTAATACATCATTAAAATGTGATTAAAGCATGATGTAATTGATTGTAACTAGAACACTTAGGGTGGTTTTATGGCTCTGCAGTCATTGGTGTGATGGGACACATAATTCACCCAGTATGTTAGCTTCACTTGATGTGTGCCTCTCTATTGGCACACCAGCTTCTCGAAGCTAGCACACTCTGCTCAACAAAAACTTCCATTGTGTTGCCTCCTGACTGTTATACCAGCTACAAGGCGATAAGTAAAAAAAAACAAATAAATTTAAAAAACTAACATCATAGAGGATTTACTTTTTGAAATAACTGGAGTGCTTAGAATTATCTTTTATTTTCTTTTTTTTTCGTGGGCTAACCTTATGTGTGTGTTACCAGTGGTCGTTCTTGTTAATGACATGAGCATCAACCAGAATAAATCCTCTGCCTGTGCCTGCTAGTAAATTTTATCAGGTAATTCAGGTCAGCTAATGAATCAATTTGAATGCTGGCATCTTCATGCTGAGATTCAATCAAGTTTAGATTTCATTTTAAATTAGTTATTTTACAATACTTACAATCAAACTCAAAACCCAGCCTTGGGATACATACAGAGAATTTAGTATTTGCATTCAAATATTTCTACTTTTTGATTATTCACCTTACCAATCCTTGCTACACAATGATATTCTCAAGGGCATCAATAAACACATTCACTCCTGTCTCATAAGCTTAAGAATATCTTTTGCACTTACTCAGAGCCCTCAGATCTAGAGAAGGATGAAAAACAACAGTTTTTTGTGAAAAATGTCGAGGTTTTGAAACTAATCTCTATTCAACATTAAAACAAAACCCAAAGCAGAGCCAAGTCAAGCAAGGTATGAACTGATATCTTTCTACCCCCTAAATGGGTGTCTTATTCATAATGTTGTTAATTCCTCTTGTGGTAAAGAAAAATCCTATCTGACACATGCAAAATCCTTTTGACAACATTTAATCACAGTGGAAACTTGCTGTGGAAAAAAATATCTGTTCTTATGACCTGTCATTTTCTGCTGGAAAAAAGCAGTTTTGTCAACAACACAAACACTGATCAATTCAGGATATATGCCTACTTGTAAAAATAGGACTTAAAGGTACCAAAATCAGTGTCAGTGCTCAGCCCCTTGTAGGATTTGTGTTTCAGCTAAGCATGCTGATATCAGTATTTACAGTAACATTACATACAGCTTCTGACTACAAGTGGCAGCTGGAGATTAACTTTTTTTTCATCTTTTTTGTTTTTAGATTTTGAAAATGAAATTAATTCATCTGAGCTGAAAAATATTATTCTAGGTATTTCTATCATACTGAAATTCTGAAAAACTTTGAGTTTTAAAATCCTTTGAAATTTAGTTTTTAATTTTTATTTGAATAATCCAGAAAGAATAAGAAAAAAAATATTTAGACAAACCATTGAAGCAAAACCATGTTGATATTAAAAAACTCGTTTTGAGTTAAAGAATTAATTTGAACCACTTCCATAACCCTGGCATCGCTCAGGAAAAATCTTCTGTTTGTGTAATGGGCAATCTCTGAGAAAAATCCCAGTTCTGTTGATCATCTAATAAGCCCAGGCTCACCACCAGCTCTCATAGTACAGTGTTGGTGGAATGGGAGTTAATTTCTGAGATTTAGGGGAAAACTTCCTTGGAAGAGTTACATTACTCTATCTGGAATACTGTTTGTGTTTGGTTTTTTTTTTTCTGAAGGATATGGCACAGGACATCTTAAATGCATATTGAACATCATTATTAGCTATTGCTTATTACACGATTTGCAGAAATCCTGAAAGATAATGATGTTGTCAGTAGCAGGTATATAGGTACAAATAGAATGTTTTTTTCAATTTAAAAGGCATGATTCATTTCAACAAGCATAAATGAGTCATGGAGCAACACAGTGGTAGGTATTGGGTGATAACATTTGTGATCATTGGCTGGCCATATTTTGAATGCAGAACACTTTTTTAACTGTAGAAATACAAGATTATATTTCTACTATGCCCAGTTAATAGCTGAAAAAACACTGTGCTGACATTGTTAACTGTTTCAATTACTGGGCCATTAATTCAGCCAGATCCCTTTGAGTCAGAATTAGCAGAACACAGCACCACCTATTTTTGTAAAAATAAAAAAAAAATATAAAAAATAAACCAATCACTTAGCCACTGCTAAAACCTAAAAGCAGGTTTTTTAAACCCAAAACCAGGCACAAGTGTGTTTTCATCCTCACAGTGGACGTTTAAGATGCCAGCTAGTAAGTATTTAAAGAAAATCTTATTATTACCTTCTTACATTCAAGATAACATTGCATTTGTATAGAACTATTTAACCAAAGACCACACACTGACCAAAATGGGAAAAAAATTTATTCATAAATTTTAAACCAGTGAAAAAATCACATCTGAACAGCTGTCAAAGGGGATAAAAAAATTGCACACCCAGTTGGTTGAGTAGGACACTCTCCCAACTTTGCTGCTGTTCTTGACAGGGTAACTTTGGCCACCTTCCCTAGAGCTCCTCTACAAAGCATTTAGTTTCCTGCTCTTCAGGATAAATATCAGTATCTTAACACTGGTAACATTATAAACTCTCTCTCTACAGCAAACAGATCTGCCTCCTCTTTAATACATTTTTAATTCAATGCAGTAACAAGAAAATGGCTCCTGGTCACTGATGAAAAAATCTGCTACCAAGCTTATACACACTGGAATAGCAGCATATTGCTACTGTTTGCTTAGATGGAAATCAGCGTGATAAAACAGCGCATTTTATATCGAAAGCCAAAAATGTAAAATCTATTCAACCAGGGTCTAAGTATGTTTCTTGAAAATATGCACTTTTTCACATATAGAAGTAATCAATTGTGAAAGAAGTACTTGTACAACCAACTAAAATGCCAAGCATTAATACTGCAACACTTTTAGATAAGATCATAATGGTATTTTTTTAACATTCCACTTAAATTCTTCCCAAGCCTGCAAAGATATTTATGCATTGGCTTATCTTTTCATATATGGTTATTGCCATTGATTTAACATGTGTTCAAGTCTTTGAAATATTATGGCCTGAGCACAAGGCTAATTATATGAAAAGAGCATTTGTAAATATTTTAATGACATCAACTGTCCCATATTTGAAACTATATATGCCTACTGCCATGCCTCATTTGTTGACTTCCTATTAAATATTTTTCCTTGGAAACAGAGTGATAGAATTGCATTTTAAACTTGCATGTTTTTATATTCAGACCCAAACTGATACAGATCATACAGAAATAAGCACTGTTTATTAATGCAGCAGAAGCACTGCTGATACATTTACTATACTGTAATAAAAAATGTCAAAAATAGCATATGGCTCTGCTTGGGCAGGCACACTGGAAGTGCACCCACCATATGCACTTGAACATGAGACAAAATCTGTAGAATTTGTATCCATTTGTATTTAAAAACAATTGAGAAAGTGTCACTCAAGATATCTCAAGTAGGGTCAGATCCATATCATAAGCTAACGAAGAGGCTACAATGATATCCACACGGGGATTTCATACACAAACAGATTTTTAATGAGTGCAATTCCATCTTTTGAAATAGTCATCACAAGGACTTGTTGCTACCACTTTATAAGTACAACAACTTGCATGTATGACCAACTACATATTCACAACAGCAGGCAGAG
The DNA here is from genome assembly GCA_023637945.1 of Phaethornis superciliosus. Taxonomy (NCBI): domain Eukaryota; kingdom Metazoa; phylum Chordata; class Aves; order Apodiformes; family Trochilidae; genus Phaethornis; species Phaethornis superciliosus. Next base: position 16,534,490 of record JAJQWJ010000007.1, on the reverse strand, counting down.
CACCCATTGCTGATCTCAGAGGCACAATTTTTACTGCAGCAACGTCAAATATTGTAATAGGTGATAGAGAGGAGTGAACGTCCTCTTACGCATGTGTGTATGCACCTGTGCAAAGCTATCAGCCTCCTCACATTTCCAGACCCACTAATCATTCATAAATGACCTCAGACCATGTTCAGTCCCCAAAGTAATTAACTCTCAGTAGGATTATCCTGGGGTAACCATCAGGCTACTAAGAAATTATCGTTATCACAAAACAGAAAGACTAGAAGCAAGAATATCACGATTGTCTGATCCAAGATATAGTTATGAGACACTCTTCTGGAATAGGAAAATAGTGACTTAAAGTTCAACACATGCCAACTGTACCTCAAATGGAACAGAGGCTCAAAAGTCTACAGCAAAGTTGCATTAAATGCTATTTCATCTGCTTACTCTAGTGAGAAGTCATTTCTTGTTTTCTACCAGAATCCATTGTCTCCTGTAGCTTCTTTTTGAGGTTGTCATGGGAAATAAGAGAGCCTCAGGAGGTTCCTTGGGTAACAGAGGCTCTGCCATACTGCATTTTCTGCCAAGTTATTAACCTAAGTAAATGTTCCATGACAGAAAAAAATACTATTGTTACAGCATATGCTATGTCATCACTGACACTAGGAAAAACGTAAAGCCTCCAGCAGTTGAAATGCATCATATAAAAAAAAACAGGTAAAAAAATTGAGATAGACCTGTGATATGGGTCTATCTAGTAACATTTATCACTAGCAACAGTGTCCTCATTCAACAATAGAAGGCTTTATGTGCGTTTTCTTGGTCTAACATATCTGATACATGCTGTAGACTTTTTAGTTGACAACTGTACAAGTATCTGATGACAACTGAACTTGTGAACTGGTTTTCTGAAGAGCCTCTATTGCAAAAAAACACAGATATTCTCCCCTAACCAGTTGTCTGACATCAGTCTTTTTCTGGTAACACACTTTCTATCAAACTACCTGGAAACTCCAGACAGATTCTCAGACCCTTAATATGTACAAATTAATCCAAAATCAATGGCATGTAAGGCTTTAAAAGTAATTCTGAAAACACAGTCAAAACAAACTCAGATACAGAAAATCACAAATACTTTGGGGGAAAAAAAGACCCATGCAGACACATACCACAAATCAAATTACAGCTGGAGCACAAGGTCTTGGTCTACAACCAAGTGTTGTTCAGAATCCATCAGTCATTTCCCAAGGTGGCCAGTCCTGAAGACCTCACTCAGGCAAATCTCTTTCTGGTTTGGATCTAAGGATTCAGATTTTCACCCCTTGACAACTGCTCTGCTGTTGCCTCTTTTCCACTTCGATCATCCTGCTATGTAATGAAAGACAATTCCAGGCACAGTCAGAACCGCTCTTTGCAAATACTTAGAATCTATTCCTGCTGAGAAAGTTCTGGAGGAATATTTGGCCAATCTTTATTTGCCACTGCAAGAACCACTTGCAGGGAGGAGCAGAAGTGGAAGGGAGCTGTTTCATACAGGCTATTGTTGCTACCCTAGATCTTGGAAAACAAAGTAAAGCTGCTTTTTTAAAAATCTGTTTCTTGATAATAATAATAAAGTTAATAATCTAAATTTTGGGTGCAATTAAACTGAAATAAGATATTTTTATCTAACTTGCACTCTGGTTTTCTCTCAGCCCTTTATTCCTCCCAGACCCAAGTTTACATAGTGTCAGTAGCCCATCATCGTGGCAAGATCTATTACACTCTGTGTGCCAAGACTTGGATTATTTTCTTAAGGAATGCATGCGAAATTCAATTTTCAGAAACAAGCATTCCAGCGCAAATCAACAAAACTGTGCCCCTCTTGTCATACTACACTCTTTACTTACTTTAAGAGAAAGATTACCTTCCCTTTAGCTGGCTAAACTCCAGAACTAATTATATGAGATTAGTAATCTGCCCAAACTTTGCTGATTTCAATGAAATTCACCAAGAAGGCTCCAAATCAAATGCCAAAAATGGTGATTTTTTCACACGGACACCACCACATAGTGAGAAGTGCTTTATGTAAATGTCACAGATGCCTTGATGTAAACATCCAGAAGAAAACAGAGGAAAGCAGAAACTGGAAAGGTGCTACTCTATGGTTTAGGATACTCTATTTACAAACCTTCCAATTTTTAACCCTTTATTTACTTTTTATTTTTCTTCAGCAATTTACTTCCTTGTTTTTCCCCTGTAAGGCAAGTCCTCATAAAGACTACACCCTGTAATTACTTCCTAAGACATCTCAATTTTTAAGTATTTTTGTTAATAAATTTTGTCATGCTTTACCAAATCAGCAAGGCATGGCCATCATCTTGAACAAGTTTCTAATGTAAGCAGAAAAAGAAGAAAATTAGAGAACACAAGGCCCAAGGATTAGCTTTTCCTTTATCAAGCCTTGTTGGTTTGGACTGTAAACTGTCCTAGGTAAAGGCCACTTCTTCTCACTAGTGTGAACAGCAGAGAGAGAAAGCTTTGGAACTGCTGAGTTCATAGCTGCTGTACATAGTGTCTGAACATCACCTTGAGCAGTACCAAGAGCAACTTCTCAAAAGCAACAGGCAGCAGCCTGGAGCCACACAGTCTGGTCTGGACTCTGCTACAAGACACAGCTCACTGCTGTTCCTGCTGTCCACAGTTTGCAGAAATATTTTCATTAAGGCCTTTGTGTAGGACCCTTGCACAGAAGGATGGTGTTTTGAACAGCTGATCATCCCTCTTGATTTTTAACTATATTTAGGCTACAGCAGCTAAACCTATTTGCATGTTCTGGGTGTTCATTAGCTTTTCCCAGGGGAATACTGGGGTCTAAAAACTTGAGCCAAGATAATTCCCAGACTCATGTGCTATCTAAGGAACTTCATCATACCCGAGTCTCTGAAATTCCATGAAAATACTTTCTCCCCTAAGTCAGTGAGATGCAAAGTTTCCCAGGTTAGAGGTTCCTCCCAGTTTAATAGTTACATCAGAAAAAATGGTTTGCTAATAACTGACGGTTAATTTTTGACAAATAAAAAGATGCTTAGCTTAGACAACTTAGCCCAACAGACTAAGAATCGCAGGAATTAAAAAGTTTGGGTTTGGAAAGATTATACCCCTGAAAGGACACTAATCAGTTCTATTTAGGTTTGGCACCTTTATCTTCTTTTAATTTCCACCTACAGTAAGAACAAACAGTGCTGGGCAGCATTCCAGAAAGGGCTGCTGAAACAAAGGAAGTGTTATACAGAGTGCTGTAACTCTTAATAAAAATAGAAACCAAGTTACTGAGATAAATAATTTGGATTTATTCTTCTTGTCTGTAAAGGGAGCATAACTTTTATATTAATTCCAAGACAGACTTTTGACTGAGTTTATGCTGGCAATATTTTGTTCTATAGTCAAAATTGTATCAATCTCTAAGATTACATTCTAATGCAGCTGCAGAACTCCATTAACTACAGCATCATGGGGAAGGGTGGGGGTGTTATGTGGGTTTTTCCCAGGTAGCTAAATTTGCTTATTTTTTTAAAGTTCTATCAGGAGTCCATAGAAGAGTGCCCATAAATTCATACTTCCATTTCACTGTCCAATAATATAATTTCAATGAATAATAATTTTTGTAAAACTCTGTCACTTCAAGATACTAAGAGCATCATCATGTTTCATAAACAGAGATTCTGTTCCTCAAACAGGTATTTTCTGATGTTGATCAGAGTAGAATTTTAACACCACCCTCAGTTTTAATGAGAGTAAGATTCATGCCATATAGTAATAATTCAAGTTCCTATACAGACTTACATATATGGAAAAGTCAGAGGCAATGAACCAAGCAGACCAAGATGCATCATGCCCACACCCACTGCATGTCTGAATACTTACTGCCTGGAATGATCTCAAGTCTATCACTTTTTTCTTAATGGCTTTCGTCACAAAATAGAAATACAGATAGCAAAGTCATGGGAGCACTGGGGAAGGGGGGGGAATTAAGATTACTCCTAGATCCCAGAAAAATATTAATTTCTCTTCTCGATTTGGTAAATCAGAAAATCCTTCCAGAGTATGGTTGCCTAAGTAATGGTTCTATACAACTATTCAAATGCCTTTCCTAGGCTCCACTAAAGCTCCTGCTTGCAGACCTTTAGTAAGAGATGAGAAAATTCTTATTTATCCTCTGGGTGAAAGAAGAGCCCTCTGTGTGTTTAACTTGAATGTTGTTTGCTTTTAAAACATATTTAGGCATTCTCATGCAATTTGTTGCTAACACTTAATGAGACAAATCCTTTTAGATATTTTTCAACAGATATAAAATTCTCTACTGGCCTCTCCTCTAACTAGAGGTTTTAGCCCCAACTTATTAATAGATGCCAGTGAGAATCACCAACTCCAGAGACCTCCCCACAGCACCTTGTTCAGCCTGCTGCCCTTCACACTTTGCTTGCAAGCAACCGAGATCCTCAGTGTGCATATCCACAGGTGTACAAGGCAGCCCTGGAACCAGTATCTGAGCACTAATGTCCCTGTGAAGGGCAAGACTGGTAATCGAATCTCTTGATCCAGCCCTCATGCAGAAGGTCAGATCAGGCACCCTCTTGAGGTCCTCAATGCATTTCTGATTCAGTGCTCACCCAGTGACACCTGCAAGAGATGCAATAGCTAGGTAAAATGTTGTTGTGAGGAACCTGGGGAGAAAAAAAACAGTGAAAGAAGCTCAAAAGTATCAAATACCATCCCCTACCTGCCCTTTTTCATAATTTTTATTATTCTTTATACATGTCCCATAAGCTTTTTATGCCCAGGATGACAGCCAAACCTCCACAAGCATTTTGATCCCCTCACCACCCAGGCTGGTTCTGCCCACCCAGTGCCTGGGCTGGCTCAGCCCGCAGCAGCAAGGGCTGTGGTGCTGTCTCCAGCAGTGGAGATTTCTGCCATGGGGAGTTTCCTCCTGAGCCCACAGCCAGAGGTTGCACTGCAGAGCATTCCCTGGGTTCTTGCCTATGGACACATAGCAATGGGTCCTTTGTCCTTCACGGGGTGTCCTGTTTGAGGGCATCATGGGCTTCATCACAAGCCAGTTTGAAAAGCTGCTTAGTAGGCAGGCAGCAATTGCTTGTATCAGCTGAGGTTCAACAGTGCTTTCCAGAGCAGTCCCATATAGGGAACACTGCAGTAATTCAATGTGGGAGTGCAGAAAACAAGCAAAGGACCTGGTGAGGTTCACCCTCCTCCCTGACAGAGCTCCTTTGCCAAGCATGCAGTCAGCAATCTCTTCCAAGATTGCTGAGCCCCTGCCAAGATTTAGAACCACTGTGTGTGGCAGCAGTTCTGAGCTCTAACAACCTGCAAGCTGGGAGCCCAGAAGGGATGGGGGCTGCGTGTGTGGTCAGAGCCATCAGTAAGGAATCCCCTCGTGTGTGGGTCCTCTTCCCTCACAGAGGACATTACATGGTGGATCTGGAAGAGAGCAGCTCCCTTGGGTGCTGGTAGTGACCTGCTCTCCAGAATTACAGTAGCAGCATTAGAGTTAACTAAACTCTAAACCTGTTAAGATGGAGAAACCTTAGATGAATACAGCACTGCTGGGAAATAAAAAATAAGAAGAAATTTGACTGTAACTAATCTAACTTCCTTTAGACAAGGCAACTGAAGAAAAAGAGACCTGTAAGAACCCTCTGTAGGCTATTCAGACACCTTATTTAAGTTTTGTAAGAGGTCACATGTAAATATCAAATAGCTCATTTATGTCAGGAACCACTTACTCGCAGGAATTCTTTTCTTCAAAGGATGCCAACAAATACCTATGGATTTAAAAGTAAGATTCTAATACATAACAAAAGTTATCATTCACTTTAATGGTAAAATCAGGAAGAGTCCATGCCAAAGCTATAGCCAAAGATAATTCCAACATGGTTGTGGATTCACATTTCGCCAGAAGCTCTTCACTAAACACTTAGTGAAGCACATCTTTGGGTCCTAATTTTCAAAAACTTTGCTATAGAGCCTGTATTTAATGAATAAAATCTTTACTGTTGAGCAGATACATGTCAGGCCCTGCAGCTCTATAATCACTGTATTTTTAAATTTCTTTTAAAATTCAGTGCAGTTGTCAGATATGTGCTTGTTTTAGTTATGCATAGGTGGGTTTGCAGTGGCATCAAGTGTGCAATTATCCTATTCCCAGGTGAACATTCTCTGCAGATATGTCACTGGAGAGATCCCTTTCACATCCTTGCCAATTTGAAGGTGGCAATAAACCAGTTGTCATAGCCTACTCGTCTCAAACAGATTTCTCAAGCTATGTTGCAACAATACCTTTCTACACAATAGCACTCACAGTTCTGAAATACATACTGCAAAAGCTGCTAAGGAAGGTCCCCACAAACAGAAAAGCCCTGATGTGGTGTTTTTCCTGGGACAGGGCTGTAGCAATGGTAGCACATAATCAAAGTCACAGGTAAGTCATGGTACTTTAGAGAATCTGCCTGTAAGTCAAGTGGAGATGGTTGCAGCTGAAGTGCCATTGTCACTCTGCCTGTGCTTGCTTGAGAAACAAGCTGGGTCCTATCCTCTGCCAATGGAGGTCTAAAGGACACCATCTCCAGGGCAGTCTTCAGCTCATGTTGGTGAAGATCCTGTTGACACTGCCAGTTTAACCCAGCAGAACCTCTCCTTTTACCTTAGCACATGGAAAGTATTAATTATTAGGCAGAGAGATCAAAAACAAGTGTTTCCTTTTCTTCTCCCTGGCTATTTCTCCTAGGACCATCATACCAAAAAGGGATACATCACTTCTACAAACTCCTCCACTCACCCACTCCTGGAGAAATACATGATGTTAGAAACCTTTTTTTTGTTTGGCCTACCTCTTTATAAGAGGTTGGTGCAGAACAAGCATGATCTGACAGAAAAGTTCTTATGCAGAGCAATGCACGTGGATGTCCCTGTTTCACCTAGGCAGTAGGCTGATGAGGGCCATCAAAACCAACTGTAAGAACTTCACCATCCTATTTTACCACCAAGACGCTGCTTTTCCACCCCCCCCCTTGACTCCAGTCCTTTCCCAAGGGCCAGGCCATGCTTCTGGGGCCTTGCAGATGACTGAGGCTGGAGGATAGGGGTCCAATCTCCCACACTGCCTGGAGCTGAGGGTGCCCTCCCATCCTCCTTCCCACCCACCCTCAGCGGGTGCTCCTGCGCCAGCTGCCTGCGCCCCTGGTGTTTGTCACTGCGGGAGGGACCCCAGGGCACTCCCAAGGCTTTACAACCAGTGAAAATCAGCACCAGCTTCCTAATTCTGGCACAACATGTCTTCGCTTTGAAGTCTGGTTGCTGGTTTTTACAGTTCTATATTTAAAATGTATTAAAGATGTTTAAAAGTGGCAGGGACTTCCAATAAAAGCCACGTTGTCCAGAATCAGGATGCTGGTCCCAATTTAAACTGGCTGTTAAACAATAGTATATCCAAATAAAAGTGGTCTGATTTACAAAATGCCTCAGACTGATTGAACATTTATTATCCCATTTTTCTCTTTTCAGGTCTTCAGAGATAATTCTTTTTTTTTTTTCCCTGTAAATTTGCAATGCTTTTCACAACTACTCTGTGGAAAATGGATTCACTCACCATATTTAAAAATCAACTGTTAATGGGAAATACTAAAATATAATAAAGTAAAGGTGCTAATAAAGATTTACATTTCTCTTGGCTCTATGCATGATTTAAACAGTTTACAACATTGCTGGAACTCCGTCTTCTGAAACACACCCAGGATATACTACAACCAGCTTCTGGGTTTTATCATCAGGCAATTCTATTTTGCCATCACAAACTCATATTTAAAACTTTATATCCACAAGACATTGGATTTTCTATTAGAAGAAGGGAAAGATCATAAATGGGACAATGCCTGAAGGAGAGCAGCACTCCAAGGAGGAGCCAGAGGACCTGGGGCAGCCTAATTCCCTGGGTCTGTCTGGAGCTCGAAGACCTTCATCTGCAACTGACCTCCTCTTTCTGCTGTGATCCTGAATCATCTCACATCTCCATCTGTCTTACCGGTTTAGGCTGAGCTCCTCAGGGCAGGGGTTTTCTTTTGCTTTGTATATTCATGCAGGGTAACCCTGTAACTCAGAAAGTTAGGGTGGTAATATTTCTAATTAATAATAAGCAAGCATAAGTAAAATTTCCACCAAAATTTAACATACCAAAGAGATGAGTTTGAGGAGCAGTCAGCTTCTGTACAAAATTTTTCAAAAACTTTAATCACTGAAATTTGTAACTCATTACTTTTGACCTAATTTCTTGTTGTTATCTCCTACCAACACGTAATTAAAACAGGCTTTCTACCCTGTCAGATCTCCCCATGTTAAATAATTCCACCATAAAATAAAGTATCACGTTAATATAAAAAAATTTACAATATTTTCTACTACCTTTGGCAGGAACATGTAATAAAAACTTTGTGGAAGTCTACAATGCAGACTTAAACCCTCTCTTTGGTCAATACTTTTCCTATAAATGGGAAAATGTCTCTATTTCCCATTTCACAGACTGGAAAACTGGGGCAAAGGACAAATAAAATAACCTGCCCAAGGTGATGCTGACTTGCATTTTTACGTCCTCTGCGGTGGACTACACCACTTGTCAGACAAATTGCACTGTAATAGCAATGTAGTTAGGCCTTCAAGATTCATGGTTAGCAAGTATTCCTAAAATTCTGATTAAACATTTTGTTTCCTGGTGGTTTTAAATTGGATGTGTCATTTCGTAAATGACAGATGGCTTCTATACATTAAGTGAGCAGGTTTTATGTTTAGAACAGCAAATACACAAATACATTGGCAGCAAGTTTCAGGTAATTCTTTCCACTGAACGCTTGCCAAAAGTGCTACATTTGTGTCCTGCTTCTAGAAATATAAAATCTGCAACTTGGTTTGGTTGCTCTTAGTAAAATCTTGTGTACTGAAAAAATATGGAATTGTTCAAATAGAAAGGTAGCCAGATCAAAGAAATATTTTTCCAGAAGTACACACGATTTTCTCCAAACACATGAAATTGGAAAAAGGGAATGTCAGCAACAAAATAAAGACAAGTCCTAGTCTACAAAAACAAAGCAACAAAAAACAACAAAAAACCAAACCAAAACAAACAAACAAAAAAACACAAAAAGCAAACCAAACCAAAAAAACCCCACAAAAACAAAATAAACAAAAACCACAAAATAAACAAAACCACAGAACAAACCACAAAACAGAGTGTATGTATATTAGTGGAGTTGAACAAACATGTGGAAGTATGCTGCATATTTTATGAGTAACTACGTTTAATATTTTCATACAATTTCCACTTCTTTCCTGTTGATAGGCAGGGCTGTCTTTGAAAATGATGTGTTTCCACATTCCCACAGAATACTTCCACTTAGAGGCTCACTGGCTTTACCAGCTTAAACAATTGGAACCTATGTCAGTGAAATATTCCAGAAATCCAGAACAAGCTGAGGAATGAAAACAATTATTTGTACAGCTCAGAGCTGAACATTTGTGGAAACTTTGTGGTAGCATGAGTGACTTCAGCAAAGTCACAACATTGTCTTCATGATGAAATTCAAAGCCCATCCAGGATACACATACCTCACTAAGCCAATCTGGGAAACAGATCTGTCCACACAGTCTGTAGGACATAGGAGCAGATGTGATTGGCCAAGTTCACATTTGCCCTGCCTTGGCTTCTCAGCCAGAAACTGTACCCCCAGCCCTACCATCATTTACTGGCACCATCTCTTATATAATATACCTGCAGCAAAGCCTGAAATTTTCAAACAAAAAGGCTTCCACCAGTGGTAGGGGCTTTGCTGCCTCACCCTGTGTAAGGCACCTATGTAAGGCATATCCTATGTATCTTAATATTTCCAAAATTTAGAAGACATCCTGATGCAGTGTGCTACAAATTCACCAAATGTTACTCAGTGTGTCAAAGTTAGAGGGAGAAGAGGATTAAAATAATAAAAGGTAAAAAGGGAAGTAGTTAGCAGTTACACTGCTGTTTCTGAGCAAGCTTTTGGGCACGCATGCTCAGTCTAACACCATATATGCGAACAAAAAAAAAAATCCTATTCACTGAGAAACAAGACAGTAAGACATCATTAACATAAATCCATCAAAAAAAGTAGCTGTAAAGCAAAGGTGCTCTAGTTTCTAGAAGTCACCCTAGGCTCCAGTCTCTGGCAGGAAATCTCAGTGCACAGCATGGCATGGTCAATAACCAAGGTGATTTTAGAAAAGTCCAAGTTGGATAAGGACATGGCTGGATCCAAATTCATGTGCATTGTCTGTACCCACGTTATAAATTGTTTAGGCTGAGCCATGAAGAGAAGATATCATTATAGATCTTCAGTACCAAAATTTTGCAATCTTTGGCAGTCTGTCCCTATCTGCTGCAAGTTTTTTGTTGTTGTTTTTTTGGGGGGGAGAGGGGTTTTTTTTGGGGGGGGCGTTCTCTGATTTTAAGTCCCAAATACTGGTCCTATGCACAAATACAAATTAGTGCCAACTAGACACATATGGTTTTAGTTCCCTGGTAGTTTGAATAAAGGAAACAGCTTCATTGTTGTTAAAATATTTCATGATAGCACACAGTACTAGTTCAAGGCAATAATTTGAAAACCAGTAGCAATGGACAGAAATTACTCCAGCCTTGACTATGTCGCAACCAAGCCACATGCAGGGTTTAGAAGTTTTTTCCTGTGGACCCTTAATTCTCTAGGCAGTGACCATGATTTGGCCCTTCTTGTTTCTCAGCAATTAGCAAATTGAGTTGCTTTTAAACTTGATCTGGTTAGTCTTCGTTTGCAAACTTTGATACACTGCAGGATCACTTTGATATTGGGAAAACAATTACAGATTTTTAATTACCTTTTCTAGGAATCGATAGTGGCACAGGAGGACTGAACTGTTGAATGGTGCCACTCCTGCTTGGAAAGACAGCCTAAAACACAGGCTGTAGGTGCTAGACTAGAGATCCAAAGAATGGTACTAAGAAGGGAAGGATTAGAAGGCGGATGACTACAGAATTAAGCTTCTGTGTAAAAAAAAAAACAAACCACTAATCAATGTCAATACTTTGATTACAAGCTGTATTCTAATATGAAAGCCAAGAAAAAAAAAAAGGGGGGGGGGAGGCAAAAGAGAAATAGAAGAATTTTGCTGAAAAAGGTACATATTTCCCTTTAGTGCTACTCAACAGCAGATACAGATTCTGCTATAATGTAAGATCTTATTTGTTGTATCTTTTGGAGCTCCACAGTACCAGTTAGCTGCTCAGACACCACACAATGCTAAATTTTTTGGTATCTACTTATTAGTTCCACTTAGTTCAATACATCTGACTTTATATTGCAGCATCAGACACCAGTTTCTCCATTATTTCTGAATTTAAACTTAACATTTGGAACAAGAGACAGCTATTTCCACTGTTTCTGTATATTTTCAATACTGAGCATGTTAGTTTGTACATCTTGCCTAAAGGCACAAATCAAGTATAACATGCTTTCATCCTTTCTATCTTCTATGGGGAGCTGCAGTAACTGCTCCTACAGCTAATTTTTTCCTTAGACACCAGAGCAAAAACAGCAAAGGTGTGAGTAGATTATTATGCACTTAAAAAAACCTAGGATTCTGACATAGATTGGTCTTAGAGCTGTTGCATGTTTGCTTTTAAGAATCTGCTGCTGCATACAGGCTTCTGGAGCTCAATATCCACATGCAATCTTTCTGGCCTATGTGAGCAATCATAGCACTTCATTGTCCAGTGCTATCATTACAATATTGTTATCATCTGAGCTTGAGTCTGACACTTTCTCTAAGACCTTTCAAATAACCCCTTTACTAGGCTTCAGTACTAAACCATTCAGGGCAAATCTCTGCTTTGTGCTTGTCAGCCTTAATAGACTGGATGTCACTTTTGCCTGTAAAAAGTGCCCGCTCTTCAGCTGTCAGTCAGTCCTTGCCGTGTCAGCCGAGAGCATGGCTGGAGCCACTGGATTAGAGGGTAGTTACCATAGCTGTCAGATTACTGACAACCTGACACCCACATCCCCAACTTCCTTTGACTGTATTTGGTTTCCATCTCACTCCTTGGACCTTTCTTAAGGTGGATCCATTTGCTAAAGTAAAATAAGTGTTTTAACAAAACTGAGAAAGTTTTGTTCTTGTCTCCAATTCCTCAAGCAGTCTGGTTTGCCTTTTGCAAACATACCATTGCATGTGTTCTGCAGAACTCTTCACTAATTTACAAAGGGTGAAAATTTATTTTCTCAAGTCTCAAAGGTAATGGCATTATTTCTTCAAATCATACCTCTTTTTGGAGGCATGATAGTTCCTGATATCTACCTTTAGTCAAAGGTGCAGGGGGGTTCATACATATTTCTCCACATACTTTAAATGTACTCACCACCCTACTCTTTCAATGCTGCTTCAGTTCTGCTCTCAAAAGATTACAGCCTATGTAATTCTGTGAATAGCTTACACTTACTGGAAGTAGCATGCATTATATTAACACTTTATAGAACTTGTCTTGTATTTCAATTTCAACAGTTGACACATGTTTCTTTCTTTAGAACATAAAGTAGGAATAAACAACAACAACAACAACAACAACAAAAAAAAAAAAAAAAAAAAAAAAAAGGAAAACAAAAGCAACAAAAAACCCACCAAAACACAAACCCAAAAACTTAAATATGTTATTTAGGATCAGAAGCAGCCAAACTCACAGTCTCTGGCTGTGTCTTCACTTTGAGAGCCACGAACTGAATTGCTTGAGTTCATTCCCTTGCTGTTACACATCCCAAGGGAAGCGTCCTGCAGCTCTATTCTAGCCATAGCTATTTGGGGTAAACAATCTATATTCTGCCTATAGGTGACCTCGGACAGCCAGATAGAACCAAAGACAGATTCTACTTTCTCTGCTTGGATTACAAAGAAAAACACCTATTTCCAATAGTGCCTTTGTAGGTTTTAAGAGGTAAAGTGAAGAATGCATTACTAAGAGCCTTCCATGTGATGGAAGGTAGCACATGTGGAAAGTTAGCAAAAATTTATACCCATATCTCCCTTGTCTATATTTAAAGTTTAAATTTATCTGTAGAAAAAAACTTCAACTTTTCAACAATATTTTAATAATACAGTTATCTATTTCAAGATAATTGTAACCTGTCATATAAGCCTGGCCACAATCTTTTTGTCTCCTTGTACGAAATTCTTGCAGAAAGAGTTCCCCATGTAGGGGAAAAAATGTAGCAGTCCCTCGTTCATTCTAAATATTGCAGGGTAACCTATAACTCAGCATAAAAGGGCAAGTATCCAGACTACAGTAAACACTCTTTTTTTCCATTTAGTAGTGAGTGTGGCCTGCTGCATTAAAATCCAACACGTGGCAGGTAATTGGCAACACGTTGGCTATTCGAGGAAATTTGTAGGGACATAATGCAGCTTTCACAGAAACCTGAAGGACTATCTTGGGAGGTTTGGAGAGATGTGGATTTCTTTCCTTCCTACCCCACTTTTAGCTGCACACCCTTTGCTCAGTGCCACACGTGCAGCTGTCACAGGCTGGCGAGCTGGCTCTACCTATCTGCATTTCCAGCACTTCCCCACACATCCCTGCAGCTGTGCAGTCTCCTTGCTGCTTCCTACTGGCACACCCACTCCATGGGCTCTTGCAGTTTCAGTACCTTTGGGTGTATTGCCCGATAAAATTCATAAGATATATTGTACTTTCATTAGACACTTAATAAGCACATAACAAGCAGTTTTTTCAGAAAAGATCACAAGAACTGGAGCATGACAAAAATTGTGTGTTTCAGACAAACCTGCGTGACCCTTTGTCTCAATTTTTAATTCCTCTGTAAGGTTGCAAAGACAACCCCCTTTTTTTTTTTTTTTTTAATGCAAATTTAAGTCTAAAATGGCTTCTACCTAATGAAATTTACAGAGCCTTACCACTAGCTCTTCCATTAACAAGACTGCCTAAAATTTAGAATTTGAATTTTTCTTTAGATAGGAACTACATTATGATGCATGAACTTTGCTACCTTTTCACATTTCTTTTCGGTGCTTTCCCTCTTATTGCATTTCATGCTTGTGTAGCTATTGCCTTGCAAGGCAGACAGATGTGATTATGGATACTCCACACCTCATCTAACCTTGCTATTCAGCAAGGCAGGCAGCAAGGGTTTTCAGCCTGGAACTGGAGGCTGAGTGACCCAGAGCCCGGCACCTCCCGGGTGCAGTAGGGTTGCAGTGGGCATTGCAGGGGCACCCTCTGCCAGCCAGCTGCTGGGGCAGTATTGCTCTGTACACAGGTACCCCAGCAGCTACTAGGATGCAGATAATTATCGATGTGAAGCTTGATGGCAGTCTGTTTGTGAGAAGGGGAACTAACAAAAGCCGGCAGTGTCAGATGTTCAATACCTTACTAAGCTGTTTTCATTAGCAGAGTGATTTCTGGGCCGTTATCATTACGATACAATAAAGAGAGTTAAGCAAGCAGAAATGGTGTTATGGTGCGTTTCTCAGACATTTTTCTGATTTGAAGAAACTGCCACATCAAAACTGCCACATCTAAAGTATAGAAATACTTTAATTTCCGAAGCTGGCCACTGTTCCAGGTGCTCTCCAGGATCCCCAGTTTTCCAACAGGTTTTTTTTGCAATTTTTTTTCTTTTTTTTAAATTTTGCAATATTACAAACTGAGCCAATAGCTAGAAAGAACTTCAGCATTTGACCCCTAGATCTTAGGGTAAAATATGCAGCACTGTGAAACTTCCCAGTCACTTTTCTGGAAGGAAGGATGCCCTCATGAAAACAGTTAGGGGGAAACATAGAAAGTGCCTTCAAATTAGTGACAAGGCTTCAAGAATATGCATGGGTATTTTTTTTTTTTGCCAGTGTCCACCATGATGGGAAAACTTCATTTAAATATATTTAAAATATTGCTTTGAAATCTGGAGGTGCTCTCATAGCATTGAATTGTAATATATTTTTAAGTGAATAGAGGGTTATAAAAATCCATTATTAATCCAATTCAGCTGAACAACTGTCAGAAATATCATACCTAAATCCTTTTGCAGAAATTAATGCATAATATTACCCAGTAGATAGTAAGGCACAATTCACAGTAGTGGGTAAATCCCTGTTTGAACAGATGGCCTGAAATGTCGGGACATCAAGCTGACTAATTTGGGTACCTCCCAAGTAACCTCCATAACCATGAGTGTGCTGTTATTTTTCTCTCTCAGTTTTGAGTGCTGTTGCAGAGGAAAATCCAGCAGTGCTCTTTTATCCACCATCCACAGCACCTGGATGTCATTCACAGCATTTACTAACTCAAGGAAATGGCAAATGGCAACTACACCTTCCCCTTGCAGATGCAAGGAGGAAGTATCACATCTCATGTGCAACCAGTCTTCAAACCCAACTAGGGACACATCACCCCTCTGCTCAGGATCTTTCAGGGAATTTTGGCCCCTCTCCAGCTTGAGGGGCTGTGTGTACTCATGACACCGTGGTGAAAAGAGCCATAGAGTCACATATGGCCTGAAGCCATAATTCACTTGGAGACTGACAACAAAAAAACTATCCCCATTGAGCCCTTTATCAACAGGGCTTCCTCTGTATTTAACCACATAAAGCAGGGGAAGGGAGGGAATCCCCAGCATCTCTGCAGAGGTGATGGTGCCAGGCTCAGTGAGAAGTGGAGAAGGCTCTCAGCCCACTCCCAGAAGTCCTCTTTCCCAGTATAACTCCCTGACCATTTTTGTGACACAGAGGCTTAAAAAGCTTTGAGAAGCAATCCCAACCTCCACAGTGCTTAGCTCTGCCACTGCTACGTAGATGACTACAAAATCATGACTCGGTTTCTCCATGAGCCCAAGAAGAAGTGTGGCCTTAAATGATTCTCTTCAGGCTCTCCTGGAACAAGCGGTTCATAAAAATTAGGTACGCTTGGTGACAGCAAGGTCCTAGCTTATATTCTAGAGAGAAAACAAAAAAAATGTTTTTCTTAATAAGAATCTACTTCACTCAGTAGTTTGCAATTTTATGCTGTAGTATCCTGGTTTATAACTCTCTATTGCAATGTCCAATGTATGGGGGGTATTTTTGTTTTGTTTTTTTTTTTTTTTTGCAGAACACTACCAGCAAGTATAACATTAACAGATTGCTTTGTAAATTTCTTCCTATTTTTTAATAAAGGTTTGTGAGTTAAAGAAGTGCAAAAAGTGCTTTAAATTTCTTAATTTGTTTTGTTTACTTCTATAGCTTAAAAACTAGCCAATTGTTTTTAATTGGTTTTAAAAAAAATTGCTGGAGGCAGAAACCTAGAAAACCAATCTTCTGTCTGGAGTAAATTTTTACAGCTGCCTTTTAAACCTCTGAAAATAGGGTTTATAATGGAAGTGCTGACACAAGCTTATCTACAATATATCAGTGTGAACTGTACTGCTATAATAAGCCGTTATTATGTATGTGTAAAAATAATGAGAGCCAGTGTCTGAGGAGAGTTAATGTAAAATGCTAAGCAATTGTAGTTGGTTACACAGTATAGGTTAATATTCTTTCATATAGCTACACTTTTTCCCCTTTTGTCCTCCAGAACTCCTAATGAAAATTTTGATACCTGACGGTAATGATAAGCAGCCATTCACACGTCCTTTGTGTCAAGGCTAGAGCATTAATGCTTTCCTTCATATAACATTTTGCATAGCCTAAAGCATCTATTAAAATCCTTTGTAAAATTCATGAAACGAAAGTGGTGGGTTGAGTCTAGTGGGAGAGCAAGTAAGCTGCTTATTAGCAAAAAGTCAAAAACACAGGGCCAATTACAGATCTGAACAAGAAGGGCTACAGAACAGCATGGGGAGTAATTCTTTCTTCAGCCCAACAGGCTCAAGTGAGAGGCAACCCAGATAAAAATACAGCAAATATTCTGAGCAGTAATTAAACTAAAATGTTTGGAGTTAGAAACAGCTCTATAACAACTGAAGGATATGCTCAAGTAAAACAATTGTCTGGTCTCACATAGATGCTAAATTGGAAGGATTTAAGACTGCTCCCTAAAGGAACGACTAAGGGGTAGTCAAGAAGAGCTGTGAGCTCAGGAGATATGTAAAAAAATCTGTTTGGTATTTCAAATGCTATAAATTAGATAAAAAATGAGCTTTTCTACTGAACAAGCAACATAAAACTGAATAAACCACAATAAGACTACCCTTTTTCTGTTATAAACTTGACATTAAGCCTGTCATGTTCAATGACAGCCTAACAGACCTCATTCTTTACCCTTTGGAATTTGAAAGATTGGCAGATGTCATGATTTCCTTAACATAACAGACCTTGCAGATAATGTTCACCACACATACTTTTAGTTTCATAACTTTGCTCCTCTACTTTCAGAATCGTCGGGTAAAATTTCCAAGTAGAGTATGAGATTTTTTTCTCTGGTCAGTAATTGTTTCTGACCCCGAGGAAAATCTTTTATTGACAAAGGAAAAACGTGACATGGGCAGCAATTTTTATGATTTGCTTTACTAGTCCAAACATGCCCTTACATTCATAATAATGAGCTGCTTTGCACAAAACAGCTCATTATTATGAACAGAAGGGTATAATATTGTTAAGCAAGCTGAGTCAAAGCAAAACTAGTTGGGGCTACCTCTCAAATGGAAGCAGTTTTCCCTTTTAAACATCCCTTCTCCCCTTTAAAATCTTTTGAAAAAAACCACACATGCTTATTTTTTAAAAATTGGAATGTGGTAAGAATCACAACTGGCATTTTCTAACACTTGGTTGGTAAACTTTATGTGTTGTTATTAATTTACTTTTCAATGTAAGAATTGTTCCAAGATGTTCTATAAGTCAGGGTCATTATGCGACTTCTTAGGGGGTCAAGCTTTATTCCTGTGAATCTGAGAGAATTTAACACCTATTTAATAAAACAAGGGAAGCCTGGCCCTGCACTTTTGCAGCTAAGCAGAATCAAAATGCAATGGAGCTGCCATGCCATATGGTAGGAGGGAGGAAGGCAGGCAGGGGAGATGCTGCAGAAGCTTCTGCAAGCAGCCACATTCTGCACTCGCCTTCCCGAGGAAGGGTCTGGAGCAGAACAAGGGAAAGGCCCACCAGTTCCATGGTCAGAGAGCTCCAAGGTCAGACACCATAACATGTCAGAGAGCTGTCATGCAACCGTGTCCTGGAAAGCAGCATTGCAAGGAGGTCCAGTAATGCCCTGGCTTTCAGGGTAGGTCAGGATTTCATCTCTCCCGCTCTCCAGCAAGCTACGCCTTCACACTTAGATTGTGTCCAGCCTTACCCAAAACCAGTTTTTTCTGCCTGCAGTTTCCCAAGGAGCTCTCTGCAGTTCAAATGCTCTTGCTAGTACTAAGGAAGTTTTGCTCCCACGGTAAGGAGTGAGAAAATATGCCAGAGATTTGCAGCCTCTTCCCTCACAACAGTTTTACCACTTGGGAAGTTGCATCAGCCTCACCAGGAGCTCACAGCCCGGCACAGGACTGAGTTCCAGGCCCCAAAGACACAGTCACCCAACTTGCTTACAAAGGTACTTAGCTATAGAAACAGATCCTGTCCTCACGTGTGCTCAAGTCTGCCTGAAAAATACTGGCAGCTCAACTAGAGTTCCTACATTCAGGGATATAAATACTTCTTTCCCCAGTGCTTCAGGACTGAAACATTTTGGGGCAAGCTCTTCAAAGGCCACCACCTCCAGTGTCAGGAGTTCTTATCAAAAGTTTGTGGGTTTAAATTCAAATTTGCATTAACTTATTGGCTAAACATACAAATGCAGTTAAAATCTAATTTTCAATTTGTATTCCAAAGGGAACTTTTCACAGCCAAATTTTAATTTTTTTATAGCGTTAGGTAAAGCAATATTCAGCAGATTGTTTTGTTCATTTGTTATAAATCTAGCCTTATGGATACTGTGATTATAAATATCTCAAAGAGAACAGTTACCCTTAGCATTGAGGGTATGGTTTTAAGATATGGTTTTAAACAGATATTGGTTAGAGCAGTGAAGTTTAAGTTTAAGCTTGTAAAATATGCTAATGTAGCATATTAAATAAGAAGTTAATAAAACTGTAATATGTCTACCTTACTTGACATCTATAATGTAATAATATAATCTATTTATTACTATTCCAAATATATTTTACTAGAGAAATTTAGGGCTCTTAGATTTTTCACAAAATGATTTTTTGAAAAAAATCGTACTCCATATGGTCATATTATAGCAGTTTAGCTACTACCTCTTCAAACATAGAACAGTCTAATTAAAAAAAAATAAAGATTGTTCAAGAAGCATATAGCATGGATGACATAATTGCATTAGAATAAGGAAATCAGTCGAGCCAACCAGCCTTTCACTCCAGTTAGCCATTTACATACATTAAAGTCACCGTGTTGATAAGAGTAGCATAAATATGACATAAATGTACTAGACATTGTATCCAAATGAAAAAATAAAAAACGCACAAAAACAAATCTCTGAAATTATTCCAAATATAGCACCAAAAGAGTCTTGTGGTTTGTATTTGCAAAATGAGATTTCTTAAAATGAGATTTAAAAAAATACATAACACTGAAGAGATAAAAATTTTCATAGCTCTATCTCCCTGTAGTTTCACTAACATGTTAACCTACTTACAGCAATTAGTGCTTCATTAGTAAGGCTAACTAACTGTTGCTATGCCCTGTAATGATTTGCCAGGTTTTCTATATACAAGTGCATAATCAATGTTTTCCAATTACTGCTATAGTGCAACCACTATTTCAAATAAACTAGATAATAATACAAACCCATTACTGAATCTGAAGTAGCAGAGGCATTTAATTGCAAGGCAGTTCTTTTCAGCTTTTAAAATTTTTCACACTAATGAAGTGTCATACAAAAAAGTTGTATTGATTTTTCCACCACATGGCTTCAACCACAAATATGTAATTATCCCTTTTATATCTAGCAGGGGGATTAAAATAATCTATAGTATATAGCCTTTACTTATCCCTGATGAGTCTAGTAGTACTTTTACCCTTTTCAAAATATGCAGCTTTTTGATGAATGAACTTTCAGTAAAATGTTGCTTTATCTGCTTCATATCTACACTTTTTTGAAGACACTTAGTGCACAAGGGCAGAAATTTTAAGCCCTCAGCTTTGCCACCAGTGGGAAAAAGTTTGATCCTGCACTGCTGAAACAAGGACAAGTCTCTGCTGCAGAGGCAAGGCCAGAACACCCAGTTCTGGTCCTCTTCCCCACCTCAGGTGTCCCCATCAATTTGCTTAAGTGGTCAGGGAAAGGATTCGGCTCATAACACGAGCTTAATTAGTGTTTTCAGAGTCATGGCAGAAAACAGTGGTTTCTGTGTGATGCTACTGCCAGAGTGCTGCACATGTGTTGTGTCACTTGGGCAAATACTTGAGCCCATCTCTCAGTGTCACTGGAACTCCCAGGACCATGGCAAGCAGAGCATCCCCTCCACCAAGAGGCCCTCATGGCCAAACCTCAGACAGGGACACTGGAGCCATACCTGGCATACCTAGAACATTTAGGATGTCTTATTTTCTCAGCACCAATTGGGTCCCATGGTTTAAAATATTAGTCTAGATAAAGGTAGGACACACTGGATGTAAACTACATCAAAGGAACTGCTGTTCTACCAGATGAGGCTAGGACACATGATAAGAATTAGCATGCTTTCATGGATGTTGTATAGATTATTTTTTTTCCTTAAAAGCTCGGAAAGAAGCTTTTAAGCTTCTAGCATGATTTTAATATTTTTTCTATTAAAACAAGTCTGCAAAATGCTTTAACACAGATGGAAGCTAAAAAGACCATGCAGAAAAGATTTTAAAAAACAAAAACAGTCTGGAGCACAGCTTTAGTATGGAAAAGGGCCATGTTCTTCCCATCAGTAGGTCCAAAGCTGTGTCTCCTAGTACTTTCACTAGCACACCAACCTACTGCCAGCTGTTCTTCCAGATATGTTGGAATTCACTGAAATGTGCTGGTTTTCTATATCTCACGGACCATGTATTTTAAGAGGAAATTTGAGCAACTTGAATACTATTTTGGGATCATGTACACATTAAACCTAGATAGATATTTTAAAAAAACCTTACAACTATGTGCATATAAAATCATACTACAACCACTGAATAAGAAATATTATTTTAGGGGTTCATTTATTTTTTTCCCCTAGATTTTCATGTACAAAGAATTATTTGAGGGCCAAGTAGAGAATATCACTCAACTAATCGGATAAAGAGACCTGTCTATAGCTGCTATTAAAATGCAATTTAATTAATGACAAATACATTTAACAGACCACTTTAAAAAGCTGTAAGAAAAGTTGAAACTTGCAACAATATTAGCAATACTTAATACTTCGCAAGTATTAAATACGTAAAACAAAACAGAAACATAAAACAGAAGAAGTGAAAGTTTGAAATACCGAAATGGGTCTTTCCCAAATAGATGCATATTATTCTTAAAGTACCTGTATGGGTTACAGCAGTTCTTTAGTAGTAAAAATGGACTGGAAAATTCTATTTTAAATAATTTTTTTTGCTATATTAATAAAAACATTGAACAAAACATCAAACTATGTCTCAGCCAATTAATGCAGAATAAAGTAGTACTGCAGACTTTTTATTGCTGCATTTTCTAGTTTTTCAAATAGATCTATTGCATGTTTCCCTTTTTATTTTTTATAGATTTCAACATACTCTAATATATTTCTATCATCACAATGAGAAGTTTATAATAAGACAGTTCAACATTATACCTCAGTTCATTCCTTTGTTCTTAAGCATGCAGTCATAAAGGAAAAAAATAATTGGAAAGGAATAAAAATAATAATTAAATTCTTTAATTAAAATACTCTTATGTCACTTGCAAAGGACAATGACTAAAATTGTAAAAAAAATGTTTCGTCAGAAGAGCTCAGGATAATAAAAGGCCATTACCTTGACCGCTGACATGAAGCCATCAGAGTCATATTTATTGATGAAACTTTCAGCTCCCAATCTGCTGCACTGAATGAGCATCATACAGCTGTCAGCAAAGGCAGAGCACAGAAACAGTGATAGCTTGTGACATTTTCTTTTCATAATTTATGAAGGCAAAATACCTTAGAGTTTGTAGAACACAAGAATTAAAATTTTAGAATAATACCCTTAAATCAAAAAATCTACATGAGATGGATTGTACCAGTATATCTCTATTACCAGAATTATTTCCCTATAAAACTGAGGATATCCATGTAAAATTATCTGATAATGCTTGAGTAATGTACTCTATGCAAAAAGAAATGCTTCCAGGCCACAGCTAAACACACAGTGAGATAGATCTAAAATGAGTACTTCAGAGTAATCATACTATTAGAATGCTTTGGGGTTCTTTACAGAGAAATAACTTTAAAAACCTCTTTTAAATTAATATAATTAATAAAATTTTATTATAATTAGCATAATTTCAGAGGAATTAAGAGACAATTAGATGAGAATTTAAGTATAATAATCTCCAAATGAGCAATTTTCAGTATTAAAAATACCATTTACACATATCAGAAAACAGCAGATGGGGAAATATATCATGATACATTCTATATCTTTCAACTCTTCATTTCATGTTTTTTGGAGAAGCTGTAAAAATGAATTTGCTTGAGCTTTCTCAGGTACCAGTACTTTCGTTCAGAGACAAAGTCAAAACCTTTGGATGCCAGCCCCTGCTACACAGCATTCCCTTCAAGCTGGAAACTGCTGGCACCAGGTAAATGGGAACATCAGCATGCCTGTCAGTGCACCACTTCAGGATACACAGCATATGCCTCCCATCACTGTGCCTGCCCAGGAAGATTCCCTTTAGCAGGTTGAGGAAGCACTAAAACCCTTTTTTTTTTCCCTTTCCCCCCTGCGTGCTGCTTGCCCACCAGCTGCCATCAGGGAGGAGGATACTCAGTGCTTGGGGTGAAACTTCTCTAGTATATTGCAGAGCCACTTCTGAGATTTACACACCAACATTACCATATCCAAGAGTGACCTAGTTTAGAATACTGGATATTTTATATAGTTATGCTTCTTTCTGATTTATTGAGACTTGGACACCCCAAGGGAAAGCTCTGGCAAAGCTCTGGCAGCAGTTTCAGGGGAAATAGCTAGATATTACTCCATTGCTTATTCTCCAAATTATTATACCTGATATACATTTCAAAACTCTCCACTGGACTGTGAGAAGTATGTTAAGTATATACTTGTGGAAGACTGAGAATTTAAATCTCTTGTTCTGACTCCTCTGGACTGATAGGACTGGGAGGTGAACACACTCTGTTCACTATTAGCCCTAGAAAACACCAGCCCTGCCAGAGGTAAAGACAACTTCCCCACTCCTCCTGAAGAGCTAATGGCTAGTGGCTGCTAGTGGTCAACTGTGAAGACTCATTTTAAGAGAAAATGGGCAGGTTCAGTGCATGTAGCATGCTGAAATGAGTATGAGGCATGATAGCCCAGATGGTGCCAAGCTGCCTTCATGCACAAAACCCAGGTTCCTCCACAGTATGAACTGGACTGCCTCCTTATGCAGCCTCTGTGGAGAGGGATATGGCTTTTCTCATATTAAAATTTACTTTGAAAAAAATATTAGGCAAAGTAAAATAAAATAACTTACAGCAAGCTATCTTAAATGGAATAAAAAGAAAGTTTTCAGTCAAAATGCTAGAAAAGGCTGGTTCAAGTTCTTCAAAAACAAAAGGAACTGTGGAAGAAACTGTAGAAGTACTGTAAATTGAATATTTACAACTGCCTACCTGCACTTTGAATGAAAAAAATTTTTTTAACAGGATGATTTTGATAAGGACTTATAAAAATCACTGCAACATACTTGTGCATTGAACACAACTTAGTCTGCTAAGAAATTTATCTCAGAATGAATGAGGAAATACTTTTTTATACCTGTGTTCCTTGGAAGTATTAAAAGCATGCTATCATAAGATAAGCAAGTACACAAACTATCATTATTTCAAATAAATTTCAAAAGGAAGATTCAGCAACTATTACATGCATGTCAGTACAATATATTTTAAGGCTTACCTACATCACATCACAGAGCAAATTAGGCAGCCAGGTTGGAGTCCAGTGACCAGTCGATCTACAGATGTTCCTTACTTAATACACAGTTTAAGGTTTCTTTGAGCCCAGAAATTTCATTATCTACAAGTCCTGTGTTAGATACTTAAAAAACAAACAAAAAACTCCCTAAATAACTGTAAGGTCAAATACTGACATTCTTTCTTTTACCCACTTCATTGGTTAAACTCTTAGGTCAAATCCTGAGAAGCAACAAACATCTGGCAGCTGTGATGGTTTGCCCAGCATCTGTGCTCAGCTCCCCTCTGGATGTGGCTCCCTGGGAGCTCTGCCAGAGCACCGACTCCTAGAAGTGTTAACACCTCGAAATTACAGTGACATTTCTAACTAACCCTGTAATCCATACCTGTTGCCCTCACACAGGTAGTCATTGCTTGGGTAAATCATAATTTGTGCCAGACTTTTTTCCTCTTCTGACTTTAGTTTTGATATCACATCATGATTCAAAGCCTGGTGCACCATAAATTTTCTCCAAATGTGTAGTAATTCCTTGGCGCAGTCTAAAGTTATGATTCATTTATACTGGAGTGACAGCATAATACCTAGGTGTCAAAATCCATTAAAACTGTTCAATGTCTTCTGTTTATTTTTAGAACCAATTGAGACTTAACTGATGGTGAAAAATATACAGTCAAGTGTGTTTACTTCACCTTTACAAAGAATCTGTTATAGTCCCAATTAATTTGTTATTCCTGTCACAACAGGTACTGGATACTTCAAAATTGTCATTACTATTTCTCTTTCTTTTGCTTCTTTTTAGATGTTGGCTTGTTTACTTTTAACCCATTAGTGGGTAATGGTTTTTTGTTTTTTTTAAATAAGGAATCTCACATCACTTTCCATTTTAATCAAAATATATGGGAATAAATGTATTCTCTAACAAACTGAAATTTATTATACTCAAATTTCTGTCACTGTCACAATCAGATGTTTAGTGCTGAATTTAAAGACCATTCACAGGATGATACATTTTATGTATTGGTATGACTGGCCAGATGGAAATTAAAAATGCTAAATGACAGGAACACCAAAATAGTTCTGTTAATTGTTAACAGTATATTTTTGCTCAGGAAATTCAGAACAGGAAAAAAAACCCAAACAAATAAAAGAAACAAACAAAAACCCTCAAAAAAACCAAAGCAAACAAAAAACAGAAAAACAAACAGACAAACAAACCAACCCCACACAACCAAAAACCAAGGCGGGCACTAAATCCAGACAGCCAAGCATAAATGATAAATGGAAAAGTAATCAGCAAAACATAAGGATAGTTCTCTGCAAATGGCTATGCAGGGGTTGTGTTAGAGAAAGGGCAAATGAAATACTGATGGCCAAATTAGTATTACCTGTACTGAAACCATGCAAGGAGCATGAATCAACCCCCACAGGAACAAGACAGAAAGTACCTCATGACTCAAGACCCACAGCTAAGGATACCAGCTCCAAAACAACCCAAAGCCAGGGGATCACCTCCTCCTCAGTTACAAACTGGATGGGATAGACCTCTGGCATAAGTATGTTCATACGTTTACAGAACTCAGAATAATCTATTCTGTTTTTCACTTCTGGACAAAAAAAGTACAAGCGTATAATTGAGTACAGGAACTGATATCACTTAAACTGATCATTGGTGACCCTGTCATTACCCCAGCAGCATGGATTGTCATTCATTTCTGAAGCAGGTTAGCTCATTTGAAGCAAAATGAAAATGTCTTCCTTTTTTTTTTTTTTTTTTTTTTTAAATATGCTATAAGGATTTTATCACAATTTGGATGATTATCCTCTGTAGTCATAACTAGGTAAAATTAGGCATAAATAGCTTAAGTGACTCATAGGAATTAGAAATTAAATAGTCCTATTAGAGTAAGTCTATCCTCCCGTCATTATATTACACTATCTGCAGTATATTTTCCGGAGTTTTGACTTTCTTAGTTTTAAAAATCTCAAGAAATGAAGATTTTATAATTTCTCTCCCACAATTGTTCACTAGCCTAATAGACCTTACACTTAGGTAAATTTCTGTAATACTTCATTTCACTCCAATTGATTCACCCTGAGTTCTGTACCTGCTTCCTGACTCCTTCATCATTACACCCGCCCGCTGCTTCTACAAATTGTGAGCCCACACCTAGGCTCTGCCCTTCCTTGGGGGATGGTGCTTGAGTTCTTTGAATGTAATGCTGTGTCTCTGCTCTTCTGTGTCCCTTGGATCATACCCAGACACACACACTGACCTCATGCTGTCACCTCCTGCCTTAGTTAGAACCAAGAAAAACGTAGTCCAGCGAGAAAAGAAATTGACTTGCCTTTGCAAGGCCATCTACACAATTAACAGGATGGAAGTTTTCTTATGACAATGAAGTTTTTTAATAAAAGACCATTTTTAAACATTTCAGAGTACCCATACCAAATGAGGGGCAGTCTTGCGGTGAGAGGAACAAGCAATAAGCTGCCAAAGCACCACCTTCCTCTGTGTTATTGCTCATAAGAGATGTCTTTACTGGTCCAACCTAATTTTTCTTTCTCCCATACTTGTAAAGTTATATCAGTTTAACCTACAATTTACAGAGGTAGGACTCTTACCTCTGAGCCTGGCCTGAGACACTAGGTTACCTCTCACAGCCTCTATTGCCTTTGTACAAGAAAATGGATCCAGTGTCAGTAAAAAATCTCCACTCCATCTAATTCCTCTTTGTGAAAGTCAAAAGCAGTAGTTTGAAGCTACCTGCATATACAAAAAAAAAAAAAAAAAAAAAAAAAAAGGAGGGTTTTGCAAAACTTGTACACAGCTCTACCAGCACACAACACATCAAGACCAAACAACCAAGCAGAGATACCAGTGCAGTTGCTTTTAGTGAGCCACACTCCAGGCATTTATGCCAGAAACTCACAGTTTTTAAGTCCAGTCATGGCCAGAAATAACATGGTCTATACTCAGTTAAAGGCAACAGGCCCTTATTTGGGTAGTTTGGATTCTCATCAGTCAACTCAGCCTTCCAGTCCTTACCTTTCCATAAATCTATATTTGTATAAATGCATCTCTTCCTGTAAGAAAGTGTAATGCTGTACTGAGAGTCCCAAAACCATGTGTTAGAGATAAGGAAAAGTAAAGGGAATAAAATAGTATATTAAATATTAATTAAATTAATTAAAAATCCAATATCACAAAGCAATCAATTAAGCAATGCCAGAAAACTAGGAACATAATGCAAATATTATTTCAGTAATTTGACCATTGAATCTGTTTTTAGAACGAGTGTTTGTAGAGACCAGTCCAGTTCTTGGACCAAAACAGGAAACTTGCAAGTGCTTGGAGCCAAACTCCTGCCCCCTACTGAATAGGTTTCAAATATGTAATACCAGAAATTAAAAAGTATAAGGTTTTAAATGGACACTTCATCATACAGGTGAATTTTTGGATGCAAATAATTATCTTGCAGGACTGGAATTTGCCAGATTTTCATCAGCAGTGTCCACAGGCTAAAAGGGTGTTTTGCACCTGTAAGAAGTGCTTCTGAGGTTATGAATATCCACATCCATCAATATCAGCATCTGCCTTTTTTGGTGCAGAACAGAGCAGCACAATCTATTACACATCTCACTGGCCTGTAGCTTTAGTGGTTAACTGCTGCAAAACTTTGTTGGGGTGTTGTATTTTGCTTCTTGCTTGGCTTTATAACCAATGTCTATAAGAGACAGAGGAGACATGAGAAACATGTGGAACAAAGGCATTGGGTAACACTTTGGAGTGGGGAGGAGGCAGGGGGAATGAAAATAAAAATCATACATTTTTCAACCTAGATGAACTAAAAAGTGATTACTTGGTTACCTTAGCTTTTTCTTTCCAAGGTATAAACCTTGTAGAAAGCACTCTCCAGCATCAAGGTGAGCTTTTCTGCAATTAATTTCATTCACATAGATTTCTCTTCTCACGAGAGGACAAACAATTTTTGCTAAAGCACTGACTCGAAGCCCATACCTTTGATTTCAGGCAAAATGTGGTATTTGTCAGCAGGTCTTATAATACAAATAAAATAAATTCCTGTAGAGGTAATATGTGCTAATTTTAATTTACTGGCCTGTAAGATCATTTCCTATCTTAGTCAATAAAAAGATTTTTGTTTGTTTGGTTTGGCTTTGTTTGGTTGGTTGGTTTTGGTTTTGTTGTTTTTTTGGTTTTTATGCAAGGAAAAGAATGACCAATTCAAGTAGAATGTCAGGAAAACATATATTTGCAGCAACTGCTACAATTTTGTAACACATATATAGGGTTCTTTCACTTTTAATGAGTCCTTACTTTCCCCAGTTTTTTTCCAAAGACTTCCTCCAATCTAACACAGCCTTCTCCAGCTTTCACTATATAAGCTCACAAACAAGCTACAAGGTTTTCTTGTGCGTGCAGTTATGGTCCATCATTATTAAATGTCTCTTGTTGGACGGAAGAGGTGCTTCATCACCACCAGCCATTCATCAGGACTTGCCAAGCAAGCTCACATCTGACCTCTGCAGCAATAATGCTGCATCAAGTAGGCCAACTACCCAGTTTAGCAGCAGAGCAGGGAGCAGGAGATGGCTTCAAGATTAAGTGCACTGTTTCAGGTTTCCATTCCCTGGAGCTAGGCGAGCTGATGTTGTATTGATTGCAAAAGTTTACCCCTAAGTATCACAAACAAGACTAGCCAGGTCAACGATCGGTGATGCCTGAAGGGGAACCCCCGGGGAGGTCGGGGCGATGCTGCGGGCTCGGGCACCGCTGTGATGCTGGCTGAGTGCAGGGTGGGAAGGGAAGAGTGAGAACCTGCAGCATCAAATGACATTTAAGCAAGGTACATGTGGGAGCAGAATGAGAGACAATGATGCAATTACATATTCCCTGGTTTCCGACTGCAGCAGAACCCTGTCATCTCTCAGTGTTTATGTGTTCGGCCGGCCACACGTTCAGTGCTCTAAAGAGCTTCAGGTACTTGGGAACAGAAGAATATGTGAATGCAGGTATTGGTGAGTATAAACTAAAGGGGAAATAAAGCAAATAAAATTGCAAGCATCTGGCTCTTCTACCAGTCGCACAGCTTCAGCATCAGGATCTGAAGGAGAATCTATTTATAAAATGTCTGTGGCTTTGTTATGAAAACATAAAACCCCACAGACTGTTCAAAACCCTGACTAAACTTGTTAAATGAAATATTTCCTCTGATGCTGTGAAATTCAGTAGTCAGGATTAAACTGAAAGACTGTTTTAAACCACACTATGGCTTATTACATCAAAATTAAAATCCAGACTCATTGATCTTCCTCCAGTGTGGAGTCATATCCCATAATCTCACTGAAAATACAGTTTTACTGTGTATTGCATTTAACATCTGCCTAATAGTTCATACTTAATACTCAAAGTTACACTGAATGTTATTTGACACCTGTATTAATGAAACATTTTAGAGTAGCTAATATACTTTTTAAATTATAAAAAACTTACAATGAGTTTGTTTTCCAAGCATCTTCATAAAAAATATGACGTGGCACGTAACATCCTACTTAGAGATGAGAACTTTATCTCTTCAAACTGACTGAACCATTCCCTTCCCAGACAGTTTATAAACAGTAGCAAAACTTAGCTATCTGTTCTCTAATTATTAAATTGTAGAGGAAGGCATGACAGGTAAGAGCTATCTTTGTCACAAAACACTTCTTCACTAAGGTATCAGTAGACCACCTTCTCCCCCATTTGGATTGCTGTGTATTACACCCAGCAGCCCTCTCTCCTATAGGATGACACCACTAAATGTGCTCTCCGTGGAAATGAAGGCTCTGCCAGCAGCTGAATTTTGCAAACAGAAAACCTATGCAAAGGCTTCTTATGCCTGGTCACTTTTTATTACACCCACAAAATTCTGATGAGCAAATAAATTGATCTAGCGTGGAATATAAATTAGCAATTGGTACCACATAGATTTTATCTACTGACCTGATGTGTGCACGTTTATTCACATGAACACAATTCTGCCTGTGTTACCAGATCTTTCCATGGGGCTCTCCAAGATGAGTTTAAAACCAATACAGTTCAAAAGAAATCTCCTGTACCTTCCACAAAAATATGCATTCTCTTCTGAAACACAGATAATTCCCATTTCGCCTCTATGACTATGTTATAGGAAGCTGCAGAAATTCCAAAGTCTATCTGTGACTCTTAACAGTTCTAAACCTGGGTTTTAATTATCCTGCTTAGAGTTTAATTTGCTCCTAAAGAGTTTTGCCTAAATGGAGTTTAAATACTAAAAATAAATTAAATATGACCTGAGTAAAATTGTTGGATTTCATCTATTTTAGCTGTAGTTTACTATTCATATTTTCATTAATGGAGAAACTAAAGCTGTGTGTTCTAGGGGTTAAGCTATGGCATATTTTTTCTTTTGCCTAAAAATGAATACAAATATTTGTCCTCTGTGTAACCATAGGAAGAAATTAATAAAACCTGAACAAAGTGACAAGCTTATTATATAAACAGAAAAAGGAGTATGTCCAAAAAGATTTTAGTATCTTGGAAACAAATGTCACTTATCAGATTACAACATATTACACTTGATGGTACTTTTGTTGATCAGAAAAATATTAATGTCATTGCAAGCCTGTATGATTACTAAAAGGGTCAATGTATTTCATCCAATTATTTTTAACTTCTTGTCCTCTGTAACTGCAGGCCTCAAATATCAGTTGCAAGTTTTGTATTGGAGACCATATATATTTTCACTATGCCAGTTCAATGTTGTATAAAAACAAAGGAATAAGAAAGAAAATTATATGGAACATGTTTTCTTCTATGATTTTTCTTCTATTCTGGATTTCTAAAAGAGAAGAGTTAGGTGGCTGAAATAAAGAAGAAAATATATAATAATATCTTTCTGAAATAAGAAAAAATCTTAAACATTTTGTTTTCTTTAAAAGATTAAGTTATATTCTGTAAAAAATACAAGGTGACAACATCCCTGGTAGCTCAATATATTCATAAATAACAAAGATTTGGTTACAAGCTTGCCAATTAATTATATTACCTGACATTTGGGACTAGTTGAAGTCTTGCTGATGTGATTAAACACTATTTTTATCTGCTCTATATAAGCATTCCTACTGAAGTATTTACAATGCTGAAAAAAGCTGAAAAGCTACAGTTACATAAATGTGGTAACAAAAGAAAAAGCAAAAATGTAAAAATAACTGTTAGGCTTTTGATAACAAAGAATGCAAATGCCACAATATGCAGTCCATCTCAAGTCTATCTTTGCAATTAATAGGAAACACTTAGGAAATAGGTCTCATTCCATAATTAGCAGAACACTGTTTAGACACTCTATGTAGAAGAGCTTAGTAAGCACATTACAACCCACAGGTTTCCGATAGGATGGTACCCAGGAACTGTAGTTTATGAATAACAAGAATCCTGCAGCTATGGGAATAACGTAACAGCCTGGGAAATCTCACAGAAACATTGTTTAAAGTGCCATCGGGTACAGATTTTTATCCACAACTTAACCTCTCAAGCCTATGCTGCAGCAGCAGGGCAGGGCTGTGACTGTAAAATTTAGTGTTTGCATCACCTTTCCCCATATTCCAGACAGAGTTCTAGGATGTGCTTGTTTTTTCCTTAACAGTACAGTGCAATCCCATCACTGCTGTTGACCAAAGGTAGAAAGATGCTGCAGTATAGAAGTGTCATTTTCTCATCATTCTTTCTGGTTATACATAACAACTATAAAGCTCCTTCCTCAAAGGTGACTGTTCATTGTTACCTGGCAAAAGTAATTAAAACAAACAAAAGAGAAGAAAGCATTTGTGTCCAGCTGCAACAGCTAACTAGTTTTGACCCTGTTTGCATATCACAGCACTGAAGCAGCACTCAGTGCCACTGGGCTATAGGCAGAGTGCAAAACCTGCCTGGGGGGGGAGGAGGAGGAAAAAAAAAAATATATATTTTTACATTTTAACTACAAATGGATAAAATAAAGTTTCTTTGTCATAGTCAGTTTATCACATTAAGCCTGCATTAATATTTTTTAATCATAGTGACCTCAGACCTGCCAGAATGTACCAGCCCCTGCCTAGTCCTTGCTGTAATGTTTTCTCATTAGCTGCTCAGCATTGGCCACACTGGTTGTAGTGGCTCAGCACTGCCTCAGGCACCACTGGAATTAATTATCAGACGAAACACTGCTGTTTTGAGTTGTCGTCTTGAATTTATCACTTGCCACTTAATGTAACTCATCTGACCTAATACCTCCTCTGCGTCACTGGGGGCTTCAGCAGCAGCCCAAGGTGGGTGATGGTTGGAACGCTGCTGGTCCCCGCATGCCTGGGCAGCCTGGCAGGCAGCTGCTCCCAGATGGGCTACAATCCTGCCCTGCAGGCAAAGCCAGCTAATGATGCCCCCAGCAAATTGCAGATTACCCATTACACCTGAACTGGAGGAGGATTCGGAGCTGGAGACAGTCCACCTAATGGTAGCTGCATGGAGATTATCATCTTTCATTTTGCTGGATGAGACAAGACTAAATATTTCTTTCACTCATGTTACACTTTCAAAACTAATGAAACTGGCTATTCACGTGCAGATGAATAAATGGCTCCAGGGGACCTTGCACAGTTAGGCCTGTGACATTTTCTTCTAAAGCATGAAGAAACTGCTCATTAAATTATTCTCACAACAGAATGCAAGTCAGTAATATAATACAGGTATGAATTACCTTTACATCCCTCCCCACACAGACACTTTCCATTTGTCTGAGGATGAAGATTTTTGCAGGGTTTGTATCTTTAAAGTCATCAATGAATGATAATATAGAATGGCTTGGGTTGGAGGGGACCTTGAAGAACATCTAGTTCCAAACCCCTCCATGGACAGGGACGCCTCCCACTAGATGAGGTTGCTCAAAGACCCAGCCAGCCTGGTCCTGAATACTTTCAGGAATGATGCATCCATAACTTCCCTGGACAATCTATTCCAGAGCCTCACCATCCAAATCTACCTTCTTCCAGTTTAAAGCCATAACCCATTGTTCTATCACTAGACATCCTTATAAAAAATCCCTCCTCAGCTTTCCTGTAGTCCCCATCAGGTGCCAGAAGGTGCTCCAAGGTGTCCCTCCAGAGCCTTCTCCAGCTTTAGCAACCCCAACTCTCCCAGCCTGTCTTCATAGAAGTAGTCCAGAGCTCTGATCATATTCATGGTCCTTCTCTGGACTCTTTCCAGGACGTCCATGTACTTCTCGTGTTGGGGGAGTTCATAACAAATGCATCCTCTTAAGGCAAAAAGATTCATCCAGTATAAAATACAACCTCTGCTATGCACAAGCCCTCATCCTTGAGTCTAAATTTTATCTGTGAAGAAGTTATAATTGCAATTGACTCATTTGCCATTTTTTGTATACAAATGGAATAGCCAGATTTCTGCTGAAATCTGTATATTTGCAAGCTCTATTGAAGTGCTTAACTCTGTAAGATAGGTAATTTTACTGCTGCTGAAAACAGGGATGACTCAGTGTAATAAGCCAAAAATAACCTACAGATAAATATTTAAAAACTTGCCTTTTAATAGTCTTTTAGTGATAACAATTCTGAACATGTTTCTTAGATAAAAAGATTTCCACTTGCTACCACTCTGTATACTCAGCACAGTAAACTTAGAGAGATGTATAATGCGATATAAACATTAATAGTTTCACAATTGTGTTTTAGAAAGACTATTTATAGAGAAAATACAAAATGCCTCCCAAAAGTATACTTAGACGTAAGCCACCATAATCTTCTTGCTCATGCAGCAGGAAATCTAATACACCAGCTCAATAAACCTGTAGGAAACAAAGGTTTTATGTAGCATTAAGAGTCACAATATTAAAATACCACATATTACATTCAACTACTCTTACAGCACTCATTTTAAGAGCCAAGAAAATTAAGTGCCAGTTTGAGAGTAATAATATCTTAACATGCAGAAAGAGACTGGAGAGGTACAAAAGTACGTGGAGCTCTCATGATAACTTTTGTCACTTGTGCCAGATCCAAATGCTTGATGGCTTTGACGTTTTGGGTTATTACCAGAAAATATTCCCCCACCACAGCCACACTCTCCAGAATGCGCTGCAAAATGCAAATTGTCATCAGCTAATTCAATGATGTTATTTCAAAACATTTTTACATTTTTTATTATTAGGAGCAAAAAAAGTAATCATCATCTTTCATATGTCAGAACCCAGGTCTGAGTATAAGGTGTCTGTGTGTGCTTATGAGAATACACCAAAATGAGTTACAGAGGCCATTGACTCTGGGGTGGGGTCATCTAAGGAACTGGAAAATACTCATGATACAGGTTTTTTGCAAAGAAATTATGATTATTTTATGAAGTTGTTTTTGTGGTGGTATTTTTGCTGGTGTTTGCAGGGGATCTGTTGTTGTTTTGTTTGGGTTTGTGTGTGTTTTTATTGCCTTTACTGTTAATGGTATCTTACACGGTAACTAGCTGTTCCCCAAATAGTTACCAGAGGTACAGCTTTATAGGCTTCAGCTTCTGGAGACATGACTCTAGGACAGAAGAAAAAGAACACAGAATCTCAAAATTTTCCATTCTCAGAATCCAAAGTCCACTTCTAGCTAGCAGGGAAAGATGTCATCTCTTAGCAATTTTTACTTTCCTTATACACCAAAAAACCTTGCATGGCTTTTGCTTTCAAGTTCATGAATGGGTAGTTCAGAGGGGTAGGATCAAGGAAAGAAGCTGGATGGAGAAGCAAGGAAAGAACTTCTTCCAGCTGACTACATATTGTATATGTTTGTTGGATGAACAGAGCATTGGGATATTTTTGTGAAGTGGATTAATAGGTGAAGGACAAGTGTAGTGGTCAAGATGCATAGCAAGTACATTTATCATATGATTTAGACTTGCATGTACTGCTTATATATTTATCAATGATCATTATAATTTTAATAGTTATAACAACTTCTTCTTCTATCCATGCAAGTAGGTGGAAAGCAACATTCTTTTAATAGCTGATAGAAGATTACAAACCCCTTATGAGCTTGAAATTAACTTCTAATATAAAAAACCCCACACTATAGCACACTCAATTGTAGCTATAAATGAAATTTAGATAAACATGACATTGAACAATACAGGCTGAACTGTACACTCATCTGTAAGGTTATCTTAAGCATTCATTTGTGGAATCTAGGTTCCATTATAGCATGTTTATTTCACAATATAATTTAATTTTTTTAATCCATATTTTAAACTGAAGAAAATACCAGTTGGCCTATAAAAATTCCTTGCAAGAAGAAAATATATCTAAAAGCAATTTGTGTGTATTTGTTATTGGGAGACTGAGTTTATGGAAGCAATTGTTATGCGAGCAGAGTTGTAAGTAATAATGTGGCCTTTAATGACGGAATGATGGACCTGCCAAACACTAGCTCCTGCCATAGACTGCTTCTATTTCCCTGCACAAAGATGCCCATCTGGGAGTTATTAACATATCCTCGTCAATTCAGAACCTACTTTAACATAATCCATATTTGTTGGAGAAAGTCCAACATCAGCCGGGGAGCAGCTGCCATGTGATCCAATGACACATTTCAGGCAGCACACATAAAGCATGCTTGGGCAGCTAAGCAATTCAGAAATGCAAATAGCAAAGCATTCCTCCTTACTAGATAAGAAGGACAAATCCCTTTTGGCATAACATCTTATACACTTTAAATGCTGAATTGAAACAACAAAGGTAGAAAAGGGACAGGTAGGTACTTTTTCATTTCATTCCAAGCATGATGACACACTCAGTCTGGCACCAAAACTGCTGTTTCCAAGACCCAAGGAATCCTCTGCTCTGTGGGGGCAGTGGGAGAGAATACCAATGGTCTTACTTCAACAGTATTTCACACTTACTCGCATGATACTTACAAAAAGCAAACATTGTTTATTTACAGGGACTTAATCTAATCAACAATGAAGCCTTTCATTAGAAAATTACTTGGTTGGCCCTACAAGGCAGTCTACTCTTGGTAGCTCATGCTTTCATAGTTAGCTTTTTATTGTTATTTAGAATTTTGAGTTATCCACTATATATAGTTTTCTGAAGTTTGGATTTTATTTTACTGTCCATACTAGTACTTACAGAGCCCTATTACATTATCAGTAAAAGCCCTGAAACTTCAGTGCAGATACGATACCATGAGAGTGCCAGGGGTCAGGAGGCTTGGCTGGCACAGCGCTAGGATGTTGACAGCTAAGAACTAAGCCCCTTTTTAACACTCAGCTTGATGGAACTGGCTTAAGTTTCTGACTGGATAAAACCTCAGAAACCTCTTTTCCTCCTTTTTCATCCAGGCTTACTTGATTTCATGATTTCTGGTGTTCAAACTAATATTGTTTATTACATTTAAAGACCTTCGGGGAGATGACGCTTTCCCCATCACCCAGAGAGTATGGATGGATTCCAACATAAGTCTGTGAGTTACAAAAGGAGAATGCAAACAATAGCTCCCCGTTAAACTTCAGTTTAACATTGGG
Source organism: Phaethornis superciliosus (assembly GCA_023637945.1). Lineage (NCBI taxonomy): Eukaryota > Metazoa > Chordata > Aves > Apodiformes > Trochilidae > Phaethornis > Phaethornis superciliosus. Next base: position 16,497,721 of record JAJQWJ010000007.1, on the reverse strand, counting down.
ACTGCTGTCCAAAGATCACGCTTAAAGATAACTTAAGTGTTACTGTATTCCTTTGTGTAGCTCAGTCATGACCCTAATTAATGTGTCTAGTTTAGACATGTATTTCTTTAGGTAATGGGTGGTTTTGTTTGGATGATTAGGCAGAGTTGACAAGGAAATTTTCCATCAAACTGGGTCATAAAAAGTACATTATTCAGCATTATTATGAGCACAACACTGTTTATTACCTGAACTTTACAATACACCATTATCAATCATTACCTGTCATTAAGGTATGTTAACATGAGATCAAAGAGGCAAAGCCAACTTAAACAAACAGAAGTGCAGAGAAGGCTTTTAGACTTGATTATTTAAATCAAAACAAGCACAGCTGAGTCCATTGATTAGTTAGAATTTCCTTTCAACTAAAGATGAAGATCAACTAATTACTACAATCTCAGAGCATAACTTATTCTTTGACACGATCACAGCTGTGTTCTTTCAAGAAAAAGTGGTTTGATTCACTTATAGAAATATGGAAGAACAGACCAGGAGTTTTTAGCTGCAAGATTTAGACTCTATCATGACGCTCTCACCTAAAATATTATTTGGTCATTCATTAAAAATAATCAATAGAAAGAATCTAAAACAGGCAGAGGAAGGTTCTTGGTTTTAAGGGGTTCATTATTTAAAAAAAAAAAAACAGAAACCCCCCCACCCCCCCAAAAAAAGTAAACAAACCCCTTCCCCAAGTTTCTAGGTTAGCTATTTTCATAGCAGTAGAGCTTAGGTGTTTGAGTCATGGAACTGAATCCCTTTATCTAGGTGCTATGCAATGCTCTCAAATACAAATGCTTGAATAGACTTTGCATCAAATAGAGAAAGACCAAGAGAAAGGTCTGACATCATGCCCTGTGATACTGACCTCAACAATCATCTTGAAAATCAAGAAATGATCCCTGGAAGTGTAGCCCTGTTTGCAGCCCTGAAAAATGCCATTTTATGAGCAATGTTACATTCAAACAGTTGCATTATTTACTTGGAGCTTGCACAAGATGTAGGCTGTTGGGCAAATTTTTCACTCAAAATAAATTATTTTAGATCTGTGAACACACTTTGATTTTTTTCCATCTTGCTGCAGTCTGCAATTTGTTTCTGACCCGCCACATTCAATCAATGTTCCAGAGAGCTGAGAAGAGCAAAACTAGAAGTCACAAACTATTCCTGGCCAAACCTGTGCCAGATCTTTCTAAAATTTCTGAATCATTTGAATATCTATTTTCTCAATACACAGTTAATAAGAATCTCTTTTCTTTTTCCCAATAAGAAATCACAGACACAAATCAATCCTCACTTCCATGGAAATGTTTCTTTCAAAAAGAAATTTCACATCAAATGCATCCATAATGTATTCTCATTTCTTTTCTTGACCAAAACCCTGTGTACTATGACAGAGCTAAAAGTTACCTCAGAAAGATGTAGGCTAGTCTGTAGTCTCAAATTTTTAACCATAAATTCATTGTATCTTGTACATATACACAAACCATACGAAATGGTGGGAGATTGGTTTAGGAGAGGCTATCAATCTCCAACATTTCAAAAATAATTATTCCAGATTTTATGCCTTTATTAGGAGTTAAAGCATCACTCAGGAGTGTTTCCTCATCAGTGACCTTTTAAAATTTCCTAGATTACTGGAAGAAAACGAGATAATTTTGTTAGATATCTTTTTACTCCTCTCTTTTTAAGCTTATCTTACCACTCACTAAGCTCATTAAGTTCATTTACACAATGTAACCATTAACTTTATACAAATACATTATGACCTTAACACTGATCATAGGTATAACAGGAAAAAATCCAGCACTCCTAATCCATTTCATTTGCAGATTCATCCCAGAGTTTTTTTAGGGTGTTTGGGGGGGGGGGGGAAGCCGGGGAAGAGGTTTGTGGGGTTTTTTTAACAAAAGCATGTCCATTAAGGAAGTGCCCCATCCCTTTAAGTGTTTAAGGCCAGGTTGGATGGGGCTTTGAGCAACCTGATCTAGTGGGAATTGTCCCTGGCCACTGCAGAGGAGTTGGAAGTAGATCTTCAAGGTCCCTTCCAACCCAAACCATTCTATGATTTTGTGATTCTGTTAGCTAGCAGTCACTACACAGATTTCATCCTAACACTGTTGAAGGCTCTTTCACCTTCCATTCTGAACCCTACAAGCTGTTAATTACTTCTTAGAGAGCAGCCTCTCAGATAAACAAGAGCTCCCAAAGTTAATAGCTACACATCACTGCCTAGTTTAAGGCTTCCTCCACACCTAGATGAGCTGTGCCCCTTCTGTTATGTGTGTTTCCACTAGACACCTCAAGAAAGAAGCAAGACCACCACAAACTGCCCTCAGAAAAAGAAGGCAACACTTCACTACATATGCTTTTTGTACAAGTTGGTCACTTACAGTATGTTAAAAAAAATTGGACAGAAATTTTAGCTGTGTATCATGTTTCACTAATTGGTGCTTCAAGTGACAAAAAACTCTGGCAAATCCAGGAAGAATATTGCATAATCATGATGTTCTATATATAAAAGTAGCCAAAAACATGACTGTGAACCCAAGGCCACCTTACATATTAAACCAAAAAGGGTTAGCCTGTATTTGTTAAGTATATACTGTATTTTGAAATACAGAACCTATATATTAATTATTGACTCATTCACCAGCTATTGAAATATCTGTAAATAGTAAAACATTATACATGAGATGCTATATGGACAATAGTGCCAAACTTGTGGACAGAAATGAGATAGAACACTACATAAATCTAAATCTGGAGTAAGAATTTTCTTCAGCATAACATATTTATTCCAGAAAAAATAAAATATTTTTTTTCCAGAACAGTAATGTTGAAAATACTTTGAAGCATATTTGGGGATCTTTAGTGACCTTAGTATTATATGACCTGGTAGAGGGGCTGTATCATTGCCTACCTCATGCCAGATTTACAGATATAAAGCTGTACTATAAACAGGCAGTACTTAAAATACCACTTAATCATTCCAATTTATTCTAAATATTTTATAACTACCCTCATGTTTTCTCTGACACTGAATCTAACTGGCAGAATATTGCCAAGGAAATGATACAGTGTCAGAGTTCAGTTCCATAGCGCAAATATGGAGAAGGACATAGGCAAAAAAAGGAAACATAGCCCAAATTTCTGAAAACAAATACTGCTGGGACCAATCAGAAATCTTTTCAATGCAAAGAAAACAGGTGTCAGGGCCATGTGCTTCAGAAGTCATCAAAAAGCAAGAATTAGGGAAAAAATTGGTAAGAGAAAACAGCAATTTCACCTCAAACCTTTCTGCTTAATTAAATTTTTGACATTTTTTCATACTAACAAGGTACTCCATTAGGAGATCTTTAACATCTTTTAAGTATTCTAAGAAAACAGATCCTACAAATGTCAGGACACTTGTGCGATGGAGCTGCTCTTGTTTTCATAGAACCCAAAGATTTCTCCCATTTAACCTTTAGAAACAATTTCACTTCAAAAACCACTCAAAATTAGGGGATTCTCCTTTCATGCCCCACTTTTTTTCCTTTAGTAGCTGTTATGTTGCTTTGTTCAACCTGACCTATTGTGTTCTATATTGCTAAATGATTTCACCTTTTATAGCTTATTTTAATTGCATATCATTGCTACCTTTCTTGTAAAGAGACAGGGCTCTGCCATTCCCACTAATTATCAAAATCACCAGGCACTGTTTGCATGTGTGTGGCCTTGCCTAAAGCTTTTAATCACAAGTAATGACACTAAATCAAAGCAAGTTGGAGGTGTCTCTGCTACAGTGGCAAACTAATAAAGATAATAAAGGTTGTGTGATATTACTTTTAAACCACTTGGAAGTATTCCTTCTAAGATTACAGTATTCAAATACAACAAATAGTATTAGGGAGGGATGGGAGATTAACCTATGCTGAAGGTTAATGCACTGGCACCTTATCAACTGCAGCTCTAACCAAACTGACTTAGTTTCAAATACATTTGGTGACAGAAGCCACAACAGTGAGAGCATCACCTTCACTCTTACTTCAGGGTAGCTCCAGATTCAGCACCCATGTTTGAGAATGCTCTGGAAAAGGATTTTTTTTTCATCATAATCACACTGACAAGAGTCTGCTTTTTCCTTGAACTGAATTTCAGCTTAGTCAGGCTCTAAAATTTTTTGTGCTAACTAATAACATAATTTTTACTTAATTAAGTAGGCAGATCCAAGATTAAGAAAAACTTTATATCTTTCCATTTTAAGCCATGGCTGAAGTGGGTGCAGGCATGCACACATATATGCAGATGATTTGCTCTTAGTATCATGTCAACACAGTCAACACACCTTGTTTTTCCAGAGGGGTCAGCTTGCCCTGTGTTTCACACATCTGCTTCCTCTGTATCATATCTCACCCTTTATTTTCCATTCTAAATCCATTAAAATAAGAAGTAAAGGGTTAGCTGTATGCATCCAAAATTTCCCCCTTAGCCTTCACAATTGCAATCACACATGAAGCAGAGCAGGATTTATTTTTTCCTCCTGTTTGTTTCCCCCCCAAAACTAAGACCTTCTAGAATACTCCACAGCACTTTCAAAGAAAAAAAGGGGAAGAGAAGAAATCTCCCACCATGCTGATGGGGTTCATGGGCCAATACCCTGACATGTAAGGCATTCTAGCATCTGTCACTAATTCTCCTCTTTCACTTCTGATAAATAAGTCCCTGGAGTAGGACTTGAAGGTGACTACAAGGTCAGACATTCACACACAGAATTCTCTGATCCCCCCTAAATCTTTAATACAAAATGGATCACGTGCAGCATTGCAGGCAGAGGTGCTCATTCAAGAAAAGGTCCTTGATTTGAATTGCAATGGCAGAAACACTAATTTTCACATTAGAGCCCTGACCTAAGCCTGCTTGGGCCAGCTGCATTTACACACATGGGCCATTTGGCAAGTCTGCCAGTGTCCCCTCTTACGAGGCTTTCTGTCCTCAGCCCTGCAAACCTTTCCCATGGGAATGTTCAGAGAGGTCACTGTGCTCCTACTGAGTATTTAAGCTTCGATGAGTCTGGTTTTGCCTCCTCAAAAGAGTATATTTTTTTAAATAATCTCTGATTAGCTCTAAATTGAACAATAACAGATTTCAGTTAAGCAACAGAATGAAACTTGTTTGAATAGTTCCCGTTTTCCTATATTCTTATCATAGAATCATAGAATCATAGAATAGGCTGGGTTGGAAGGGACCTCAGAGATCATCGAGTCCAACCCTTAAAATTAATCTTCTAAATTATTTTTTTTAAATCTTGGTTAGCAATTTTACATCCTAGCAATAAAACATGGAATACTTCTAATAGCACTGCTGCAGTGAAAATACTTAGGCTTTATGATGCCTCTCCAGAGGTAGACACTTAGTACTCTACAGATAGGCTAATTTAGAATAAAGTAGTAGTATAATGCCTTCCTTATTTCTGTTCATTTATTCTGAGATTCTAATGCAAGGCCAAGAACAAGTCACATCAAACACTGGTCATCAGGCAGATTTCCCAATTAACTAAGAAATGCAAAATCTTTCCACCTCCTTTTAACATCAGTTTGTCATCTCTGCACCATCTTGCTCAGAGAAGGTACAGTAGAAACCAGAATGTCCGCCACTTATGGTTCTCTGAACTGCCATCACCTGGAATTCACTCAGGCCACAACTTCATGGTCAATTACATGATCTCTGTTTCTCAATTTTGCTGAGTTTGCATGAATATTTGCACTGCAAAGAAGCAGTCTTCTTCACTAGTCCAGTAAAAACTTGACTTCTAAGGGAAGTTCATATGAGTCTATTAAATTTTTAAAATTCTTTTGGCCAAAGTTTTGAAAGAAATCTGAGGAGGTTGACTCTTAATCACAGAAAATAATATTTTTCAGAGCAGATTGTCTTCACACATTGTCAGCAAATGCATGCCTGGAAGCCTCTGAAAAAGGGAAGGCATCGTCCAAAACATCTCACCACTTGCTTGTGGCTCAGGAGGGGAGCAAGGGCTTTCTGCTGCAGTAGAGCTGGGAACTGGAAGGAGGTGGGCTCAGTAGCACTGGTCTCAACCACTGCTTGCTTTGATAGAGCTCCTTTCAGGTAGACCCAGAAGTTTCAGGAAACATGCTCCTTGGTTACTGCAAAGATCAATCAGCTTTATGCAACCACATATTCTTCTTTCAAAAGAAGAAGTGCAAAGCAGTTCCCCAGTAAGTGCACTAAAATCAGTCTGCAGAAGCTCTGAAGTTAGGACGAATGGTGTCCCTCTTCTCTTATGGCAGGTCACCTACCAGACTGAGAAGGATTAAATCCTTATCTATTTTGCAATACAACTATTGTGTGAAGCATTGAGGATCTGGCCTCGGGGTGGACTGGTAGAAAGCCAAACAAAAAGCAGGTCACTGCCCCATTAATCCTTATTACAGGTGTTCCAAAGGAGAAAACTATTCCCTTAAATTTGAATTTCCATGTTATCTGTTGCCCTTGGGTTAACTCAGCCTTGACTTTCAGCAACCGGTATGCCACTGAGGAATAAAAAGTTATACAACCCAATCCTCTGATAGAGTAATGAGAAAATCATGTGGTGGTGGTGGTTTTTTGTTAAATCATAGTCCTTGCTATTCATTAACATTCAAGTGCTGAAAAGCCAATAAATTATTACCAAAAGGAAATGTAAACAACTTTCTCTGAGGAAGGACTGAATACAGTAGGTTGGAACCTCCTTCAAGTTAATTGCAACACAGTTCACTAATGAAAGTTTCCATCTATTAAATCTTAACAGGCATAACTATAAAAATGGCGCCAAGCTCTCTCTCCTGCCCAGGAATGTCCCAGACAGCATCTGCAGAGCCTTACACCTTACTGTCTTTGCAGGGATTGGCAATTACCCCTAAGTAGCAGTGGCAACATATGACTAATTTCACACTGGTTATGGAGTTTTCAAAATAATTTGCATACTGCATCTGGCTGTAGGAAAGCCCATAGCAATGGCACTTGGTTCTTACCAAGCACTTTGCAGTGTGTCTGATCCAAAGTGAAACAAAGTCAGTAGTAAACATCTTTTGATTTCAGTGAGCTCAACATTGGGCTCAAAATGTACATCACCAGCATTTCAGCCACAACTGTGTTTGCTTTTGAGGCAAAAATTTAAATTCCACTCCCTGACATACATTCTGAAGACACCAGACAGTACTGCTGAAGGGTAGCATCTCTCCTGGCACATAGCATGTTGCTATGACTACCTTTGCTTCTTCATGGCTCTGAACCATCATGATCCACCACTGCTCTTAATCTTACCCTTAATATCCTCCTGTCACCAACGTTATTAGCTGTTCATACTCTTAACTGATATCTGTGTTTCTCATCTACAAGATTCATTGAAGTTCTGCCAGCTGGTGTCAAGATGTTTTTAAGCCCTGTTTTTCTGCCACTTCCTCTATATTTTCAGCTGTCATTTGCTCATTATCTTATCTTTGTCTAAAAAATAGCCTTAAGGCTGATAAAGAACAGTTTGGAGATAGGACAAGGGTCAATGGCCTTAAATGGGAAGAGGCTATATTTAGGCTAGACATTAGGAAAAAATTTTTCACTGTGAGTGTGGTGAGACACTGGATCAGGTTGTGGGTACCCCATCCCTACAATTATTCAAGGCCTGGTTGAAGTAGCCTGGTCTAGTGGGAGGTGTCCATGCCCATGCAGAGCAGTTGGGACAAGATCATCTTAAAGGTCCCTTCCAACCCAAACCATTCTGATTCTGTGATTCAATCCTGAATATTTTAGTGAGTGCCTTTTCTAAAACCTGTTAAAATATTAAAGGAACTCTGTATGCCCTGCTTGAACTGAGACTTGCTGTCCAGAGAGGAAAAACATCCTTTTGTTCTTTTTCCTCTGTTCAGTGACATTACTGAAATACAGGCAATGATTAAAAATCATACAGGATGGTCTTCGAAAGCAGCAGCATTTTTTCAATGTCTGGGACTGGACATACATACATGAAACAATCACAGATCTCTATACAATTCAGTCTTTTGCACACATCATATTTTAAGTAAACTAGAATGCCAACATTACACATACCAAGTGAACAACCTAATAGAATCAGAGAATCATAGAAAGTTAGAGGTTGGAAAGGACATTGAAAGATCATCTAGTCCAACCTCCCCTGCCAAAGCAGGTCACCTATAGCAGGTCACACACCTTATTTAAGATTTGATCTTAGCAAGATGAAGTCAGGAAGAAAATTGCAAGTTTGATACTTGAAAGAAGAAGAAAATACTGCAAGTTTGAGTCCTTGAAACAGAAGTGTCAATTAGTTGAAAACAACAAAAAAATTGCCACATTTTGAAGGGCTTTTTTGGTTTTGTTTTTTTCTCAATAGCTGTCCTGTTTCTCCTTTATTTCCTTGAGCTGGAAACAAAGGAGACAAGAAGAAATGTTCTCAAGGTATGCCAGGGAGTTTTAGATTAGATCTTAGAGGAAACTTCTTCACTGAAAGGATAAATAAACCCTGGAACAGGCTTGTATCACCGTCCCTGGAGATGTTGAAAGGACACATAGATGTGATGCTCAGGGACATGGTTTAAGCACTGGACTTGGTAAAGCTAGGTAATGGTTGGATTCAATGTTCTTAAAGAAAAATTTTGAGATTCTGTACATTATTTGTACAGTACATGATTTCTGAACGATTTTGTCAATTCAACCTTTGAATATTAATGATCAGGGAAAAAAATATTCCATTCACAATTTTATCTTATTTACTTGGAAATGTCATTTGCTCCTGTATGACTTAAAGATGCATAGTGAAAACCAAAGCACCTCCTGCCTCCCCTTTTTTTGCCTTCCTCATTCAAGTAATAATGTTCTATTGTATTACACTGGGGAAGGAAATATGCCACAATATTGTGTAAGCTGCAGTAATACCAAGTTAATTACATGTAATACATAAACCATAAACAGAACTTCTAGGTAAAAACTACAGAAGTTTTTTTATTATCCATGCTTTGGCAAGTTCCAACACCAACTAAGTGTGTGGTGCTATGTAGTATACTAACAAGACTAGCTGAAAGAATATAGCCTGACATACAGAAAATAAAAAGTTTTAGAAATTTAAAGTGTAAACATTCAATACTTCTACAAAGCTTATCCAAATTTTATAGGTTATCTTAATTGGCAATATATGTTCTTAATACATTTTAGCAGGCTCAGAATTTAGCCAGACTGATGGCATGGTACCTAAATGAAGAATTCCTGTCTCCCCACCTAAATAAATAAATAAATAAATAAATTACATTTTCCAAGTTTTTTTCAGAAGGTCTTTTTAAAGCATTTGCCAATCATTTTTTTTCCTACTAAAAATAAGAAGCTGCAACAACTTCAGTTTTTCATTTAGAAGGTATGACAAATAACTTAGGCTTACAGCATCTACTTATATATATATATATTAATAAAATTATTAACACTCAGCTAAGTTTTTCCTTTCAATGAAATAATCCTAGAGTAATTTCATGGCTGCTAGGTGCCATAGCTATAAAGCTAAACTGCTCCAGGAAAGGAAGCTATTATACAAAGGAAGGTTGGATATGCAGAGTGGAAAAAAAATCCTCTACTGCTGTATTTTCTTTTAGTAACAGAGTCTAACATTAGATGCCTTGAAATAGCTTCTGCATTTTTACTGAGACAAAGAGAAGGAGTCAGCATGTGCAGATCTCAAACTCTAGAGAATTTCTCTGGGCATGTTTTATTAACAGCATCAGGGTTCCCATCAAAATGAACAATTAAGAGTTCACTAGTGAGTTCTGGATCTAGCAAACAATTCCTATGAAAAGTTACAGTGCTGTCCTTACACAACAGATAAACCACCTCTTGAACTCCAGGATCTTTTAAGTGACTTGCATATGCAAATAAAAGTCCTGAATTGGTTTTCAAGATGTTCCACCTCTAAGATTACTCCAGGCAAGCAGTGTTTAAGCATTACCGTGCTATCACGATACTGAACTGCTCATAACATTAGATTATTCCCTTGGCAGGACAGTAGTTACCTGATAGAAATGAGCTGCACTCTGCTGAGGCTCACATCCCAATGCCAAAACCACTTAACAGAAGGCATGTGCAGTCAGGAGACTTAAAGGTGGAAGCTTTTCCCATTTGAAAGTCAGTATCTTTTTGTCTTTCCACCTGAAATTAACTGTTGCTGTTAAGTATCATGGACCAAGGCAACTTTCAAATACCTGGTCCCACAAGGAGCCCAATTGCCTTGAGTAACACAGCAGTTCCCAGGGTGTTAAAAAGTTTGAAACCTGCTGTGAGTTATGGGAGAAACAGGGAATGTAAAAATTACTATTAGAACAAAATTAAATAGGGTACCAGCTGAAAAATAGAGGCTATCCTTTCTTCTCCCTTTTTCTTTTTCAGGATAAAATTTTCCATGCTGTAGCTGCTTTCATTTTCTGTATTTATTATAAAGCAACAAAGATAAAAATTAAAATTAAATCTCAAATATTTTGATTGTTCTTTATCTATCCACAGGATTCTATGAGGGAATTTCAGGTTGTATCTAGAATCAAGATAGGAGGAAGTGAGATGATAATTATCCAATGTAGACCTAGTCCTACCAGCCCATTAACCAACTTTGAAGTTTGATCTTAAAGTAAAGCTTATAAACCTAATTCAGACATGAAATTAACTTCAAACAAATTTCTACAGCCATGGACTTTTTCCCACTACACAAGTGCAAACACACCACTACACCCCACCAGCAACCTACTTGGATTCAACTTCACTGCAACTGTCCATGTGTACAGCTGTCAGATAAACTTCCCATATCTGAAGGGGGCCTGAAAGAAAGCTGGTGTAGGCTTTTTATACAGGTGTGTAGTGAGAGGACCAGGGAAAATTATTTAAAACTGCAGGGAAGATTTAGGTTAGACTTTAGGAATTCTTTAATTTGAGGGTGATGAGACACAGGAACAGGTTGCAAAAGGAAGCTGTGGCTGCCCCCTCCCTAGAAGTGTTCAAGGCCAGGCTGGATGAGGTTCTGAAAAACCTATTCTGGTGGGAGGTGTCCCGACACACACAGGGGTGTTGGAACTAGGTGATCTTTACAGCCCCTTCCAGCCCAAACCATTTTATGAAGTTTCTACTTCTGTACTTGCTTGCCAACAAAGACCAAAGAGAAAAGGAAACAGTTTTCCTTTCCTTATCCAAAATCTCAATAAGTACTTGAATCTTCAATTTTTCCTTGTTATCCCTGTTAGAGTCCATGCAATTTTATGTACTTTTTTTTTTTTTTTTTCATGGCAGCCCCCCAGAACCTATGAATAACAGTATGGTATGATTTGAAAAAGTATGTGCATATGTTTAAGGAAAATGAAAAATAAGACCGCAGTGTTCAACCTTTACTATACTGAATGATGGATGTAGAGCTGCTGTGCAAGAATTTATGAATACTGCATGTTGACCTGGTTATTGAAATGCTTATTGTAATATTGAGTTAAATCAACAGGACTATGGGGAAATAAGGAATCACTCAAAATAAGCTGCCCCCAAGCTAACTTGTTAGATCGAGTTAAGAAAAATTGTCTGAACTATTTCCTGTGAAGATTCTGCCTCCCAGATGTGGCAAGACTAAGGCTCTCTTGCCACACGAAGTTAGGTCTGGAAGCTGAATAAGGGACACACAATTTCTGCATGGGTAGGAAGCCAGTTGGGACTTGTTCACACACTGGACAGCTGGCAAAGCATTTGAATTTATTGTGCTTGGTTTGAGCCTAGAGATTAGTAAATTTATAGGCACGGCTGAAAAACAGGTACAAATTCAACATCATGTATTTGGTTTTCTTTGAATTTTTCTAGTTAAAGAAAAGTACTTAGGTATTCCCAGTATTCTAATAGCACATAACCTCAGCTAGAGTGGTAGGATTACAAATCCAAGTAGGTGCCCTGGCCTACTGGGCTGTTCTCACACAGGTCATTTTTGCCATGTTAAGTGAAAACAAAGTATCCAGTGGTTATCCATATTAAACCAGAAATTAGAAATACAACAATATAGTTTAAAAAAAAAAATCAATATTTGAAATTATTTTTGCTTTATTATTTTGCCTCAAAAAAAGACCAGTTGTTTTACTAACAGAAAAAAAGAAAAGAAGCATTAATATTGGTGCTGAGGGGCAGCAGGAACAGGTAGGTGACCAGGTCTGTCTGCAAACCTGCAAAGGATTTTTTTTTTACACAATAGGTTATGCCAGTTAATACTTTTCTGGTAGCAGATATTTAGCTATTTAGGCAAGTCATATCAGACCTGCCCAGCCTCACCTTCACCCTGATCATTAAGCACTTGCTCCTTGCTTTCACCTCCTAGCAAGGGTGGAATGGGCACAGCATGACAAGCCATAATGGTTGATCATTACTTCTTAAACAGTTTCTAGGGTAAGACACCAAAGGTTCTCTGCTATTCATTGGCCTATGAGAAACTGCATGAGGTGGAATTGGCTTTTTTATAACCTCATGACACATTTCTGCCTATGGCCTGTCTTGTTCAAGAAACAGAATTCAATTACATTTCATCAGGTGCAGGGCTGAAAAAGCATTCTTATTCAAGTTTCTCTTTTTTCTGCCTAAATTGAATGAGGCAGCCTTTTGGATGACAACTTGGTCAGCTAATCCCAAGAAGCCACCTTTGCTATCTCTTTTTCCTCTGGATGGTTGTATTGCATTCTGCACAAGGCTGCACCTTGAAGCCTGTCTGGGTGCAAAGCTGCACCAGTTGCAGCAGTTTATGCATTAAGCAAGGTATTTCGTCAAGAGGGCTCCAAAACTGGTGTGGGTGACACCAAGCTAGGCTTTAGAGAACTCAGCTATGAGGTACAGGCATCCCAGAAGGCGTGCAGCTGCCTGGGCTGAGGGGTTCTCCACCCTCCTGTGTGTCTCTGCCACTGCCAAGAGAAGCACTCAACGTGGAAAGCTTCAGATGGCTGTTTGCAAGGTGTTGTTTGTGAGGCCTGGGAGAGTCTGGTACTTGTTCCCTCACACTCAGCCCCGAGCAGCCGAATCTCGTGCCTTCCCAGACGTTCTGCAAAAGCTGTGTGTTTAATAGGGCTTGCAAAAAGACTAAGGGTTTGCTTCTCAAATAAAGAAGGGATGAAAGGAACTTTCCTGGGGTTGTGCTGGCTCAATTCCTGTTTGATTGACTGCTCATGCTGTTGCGTTGGTGGTTATTAGAGCTGGTAAAAACACAATTTCTGTCCCACAGGAATTTCCTATACTTCAACATTTGTTTTCATTCTGAAACAGCATTAAAAATTTCAAAATAATGAATGCTTTCATAGAGTGAATGGTCCTAAAAGTAAATTAAGAAATATCATTGTGTGTGTGCATGCATGTGTGTGTGCATGAGCACATTTTCAATCTAAAGATCTAACCTCTTTTTTCTCCCTTAGAGAGTCACAGGGGTTTACAAGACTTATTTCCAGATTCATCATATCAGTATTCCAGGTGATTGGTCTTCCTTGGGAAGACCAGCTTTTAATACTGACCTGCAACCATGATGCTTTTCCTCCCCCTCCCTCAGGTTCCATTGCCTCTCATATCCTAGGTATATCAGGAACATAAAGTAACCATTACAAGACTTCTTCAGAAACTCCAGTAAGTGCCAGGCTACCAACAACTAGCTCCTACATCCTCCTTTGTTTACATCCTTTTGTGGGATGCACTGGAATGAGGCAAATAGATGACTAAAAATTGTTAACCTCATTTTCCTCAGCTGTCAAATAATCCTATGGGGCTACAGCCAGCCCAGGAAGTTCAGGGCATTCTTTACATCAATTAATCCAATCCCACCTTTTGCTTAGCCCCTGTACGCAGAAAGTGGCAAAATCCACCTCCTTTTACCTAATGTGTCTGAATTTGGAGCAAGGAGCAAGTGAGAACCAGCAGCTGGCAGAAGCAGGCATGCAATGACCTGCTGGGGTTTTCCAGCATGGTAATTGCTGTCTTATTCTTTTCTTCTCTCCTGCCTTTAAAATAACAACATATAGCCTAAAATGGACAAGTGACATTCTGGTCATCTCCAAAGCCACAAAATAAAGGAACCAACTGTCCTGTCTCCATCCCTGGCTAAACCATGTAGTAGTAAGGTTAATATTACTGGATCACAGCCTACCAGGTAGAATATAACTGCATGCATCTCTTAGCTTTAAAGTGTCTTTATGAAATGCTATGCTTTAGGGAAATAATGTTAGCAAAGAAATGTCAGATTTTGCTCTTGTCATTGAAGAACAAAATCTAACAAGGGTGGTTGTCAGCTATTATGCTTTTGTACTGAAAAATTGTACAATCCTTTTAAGTTACATATAATGATTTTATAGCTTTTTAACAAGAGAAGCACCACTGGGTAGGATTTTAACAGGGGAAACAGGATTGGCAATTTATTTATTTATTTTAAACTAGTGAATTCCCCAACTTCTTCCTTGATTTAAACCACGGTCTGTATTACAATCAGAGGAGATTATAAGCCTCTAAAGCAGCCATGGTTTTGGCTAAACTCTCTTAAGTAATGATGATCCCCATATTCAGAGAGGTCAGGGGTCAATAAGACCTTATTTGCCTACGCCTTTCATTAGGAGCACTCTTTCTGCAGTACCATTCACTAGTACTTCTGAATACACAGAGGATTCATGCTTCAGTTCTGCATGTATTAAGAATGCAGCCATAGCAACTACTAGCATTAATGAACTATTTGCTTATGCAGTAATAATTAACTTCCATTACATTACTTTGTGTGATTACTTTCTTAATTGCCTGAATTATGCATCCATTTAATATTTAATAACCATTCTCAGAAATCAGACACTGGTAAAAAAACAAATTGCTCAGTTTCCTTGCAATAATTAAGCTCACAAGAATAAATGAAACCTTTTAAAAATGAATGCCTTGTGATTATATCCTTGCATATAGAACAAGATCCTAAATTAGCTATTTATTAAGTCTAAATTTAAGACCAAATAGTACATTTTTCACTTACGCCTTGGGAAATCAACCTATACAGTACCTGACATCACCAGCATAATTAAGTGCCATCTATTTACTTTGAGAGTCACGAATTCAGCATTAGTATTTAGAACATTCAGAAGTGTGTGTGGGGAAATCTTTTAAAATGCCTCCTTGGAAAAACATCGTCTTTTACCTGAGGTAGCTGCTTAGTTGTGCTTAAAGTACTGGAAAGATCTGTGAAGCGTAAATAGCCTTCTGATGGGGAGGGTTGGGAAAGATTTTTCTTTTTTTTTTTTTTTGGTCATGTTTTAATTTACATACAAAGAATAGAAATCCAGTTATACAGTCTGAGGTCAGGCTTACCAAACAGCATGAAATTCATTGTTGTATATGAAAATAATGTTTACAATAAAAAACAAGCAGTCTGATCTACCTGCTTTTTCATGTTGTCATCTGTCTCCCTCTGAGCCCTTGTGCCCTGCTAGCACCCAAGCAAAGCCACAGGCTGATTTGCAAAGTGATAATGCCAGCACATTACTGCACGTCAGCTTTGTTTCCCAGTGGTTTGCAGTGAAGTCATCGGCTTAAATAAAAAGTGGAGTTACCTTACTGGAGGTTCTTTAGGTAAATAGAATCTACCGAGAAAGACAAGACTGTTAACTGTTGTGAGGGGGTTGTTTTGTTTGGTTTTTTTCCTGAGTTGTATCTGCAAAACTGCTCTGCCATTCCACATTGATTATGGCAGCCATGTTCAGATGCGTTGATCTGAACCATAACACTGCTCAGCTGATGCTACAGGGACACCCACCTGTCCCTCCCTCTTTTTTTCCTATGCCTACTACATATCACATACATATGATGAAAAACATACTCCAGGCATCCTGCGCCCAAATAAACCAATCCAATAAAGGAAATAATTGAAGTGCTTATCTGCAGAAAGGCAGGTGAAGGAGCAGACTTTGCTCCCTTTGCACCCTTGCCCACGCAGGTGCATCATTTTCAGTGAGATGCAGGGAGAGCTGTGTGGGAGGAAGGGAGGTGGAGAGGGAGGGAGGGAGGGAGGGACTGTGCCCGTTTGGGGTGTCAGGAGCCAGCAATGGCTGCTAGCCCGAGTTCCCAAACTGAGCTAAATTGATGCCAATCTCACTGGCTGTTGTTACAGTGGGCAGCATCATTAGGATTTGCTTTTTAAATGATCTCTCAGCCTGTAAGTCTGAGAGCTGCTAGCAAGGCAAGGTTAGAAAGAAAATGATGGCAGCATGTTGATGCTTCACAGACCTCATGATAGTTTCCGTCTGTCATTATTTACGTCTGACTAGATGCGTCATGTCAGCTACCTAGAAGGCACTTTAATATGAAGCTCTTGTTTTCCTCTGCTTTTTCACATCCAGACTGGGTACTATTATTTTTTTTGCATCACTACACTTAGGTGAAGCTTGCTTCAATCTCTCCATAACGACACACAAAGAAATAAAAATTGTTTAGCTCATGTTATTATACATGCTTCTATTCTAACAGACCTCTTTGACATTGTTCACAAAATGGTGAATTTAAATCAATAAACAGACATCTATCAAAAGGTCAACTTAATTTTGCTCTTTCCACTGCTTTATCAATATTTTAAGCAAAAGCATTTCTTCCTTTAGCTTTCAGTAAATACTGTATTAGTGCACTGTAACTGCAACCAAGAGTTTTAATGGTTGATGGCATTTAGTAGTTCAATTAACATGTTATTAATGCTGCTTTATAACATGATGAGTTCTGTCAGAGTCAATGTAAATAAGGTTACAGCTATCAAGTATGTGTCAACTTTGCCATTATACTACCTCTTGGCAATTCAGATTCAAAGGAATCATTGGCACTGGTTTGGGATGAAACATGTAATTCACTCCTGAGTAATGCAGCCAGCCTTGATTTGATCCAATAACTTTTTACAAAGATTTTGGCTCATGCAACAGAAAAGGACACAATCCTCCAAGCCTTCCTGCAGACAAAGCTCTTGCTCAGAGATGTGCTGCCTCTAATCACGCATTGCCCTCCAAAAGGGGCTTGGCTACAAAATGCCCCTTAAATTCCAGCCCCCTACCATGTTCCAGGGATGGACGCAACCATAGCAATATTTTTATTTTTATTTTGAGTATTTTTAGCCAAAAATAGAAGCTCAATCACTCTGTGGACTGACTTTGCTCAGTAGTAACATAAACTTATTAATACAGACTTTTCTAATCCTGTATCTTACTGAGTCAGTATTTTGTCTTCTCATTTAGTCAACTCTGAAATTACTGATAAGCTCATCATATGTTTTCATTTATCTGGGTTATGAGGGATCTGACAGATTTAGGCAGAGTAAAACAAACAGCAGCTCAATAGTGCCAAAAATCATTCAATACTATTTGATCAGCTGTATTTAGTGGGTTTGTTTGACTTTTCTAAGTTGGAAAATACTTTTAACCAGCTAATGCCATTTTGTACACCATGGAGAGTCCTTATAATTGCAGACAATTTTCTTAAAAGTACAGCTGGAATAGCAGAATAATTTTATTTCATAAGTGTCTCACACTATCATCTTTAAAATTTACTAGGGTAGCTAAACTTCTATAAGCATTATTTATCTAAATGAAATTTTAAAGGTCAAGTTTTCTTACCCAATTAGAGAAGAGTTTTTGAGGTTTTTTTAACGGGAAAATTTATGTGACCAGAACAAACAGTATAACCTCTTAATCTCTAAAATAACACCTTCAAATGATCTTCAGTCAAACAAAGAGAAGATAATGCTTTCCCAATGTTACAGGTAGAGCTGGCAAAGTTATTCATGGAGTTAACTTCAACAGATATGTTACTTGTATTTTTTGGTTTCTAAAGAGCCCACACATGGATCATAATTATTGGAAAGGTGCTGATTCTTTGATCTGCTCTCTGAGAAATCAATTTAAAGGAATTTTAAGCTCAAAATAATGTGTAAGTGGCTCATTCAGTATAGCTGTTTGTTATTCTTTATTTGCATTATTTGGTTGGCCACTTAACTGTAGGAATTATTTTTCTGTTAGTTGTGTGATAGTAGCCCTGCCGAGATATTACTAACTTGTCTCCATGGATGGTGCCCTATTAGTTAATTCTTTCGGAAGCTGTTAAATAGACTTTTTTTGTCCTGGAACAGCCTACAGGGCTCTGATTGAACTTTGTGAGCAGTAGCTTAATGTGCCTTTGCTTTCCCCCAGCACTGTAAACACAGGAGGATGAGCTCTGGGCTTTTTCTGGACAGAGTGAAAGGCTTTCAAAGAATTATATCCATCTCCCAACACTAGCACTTAAAGTGGGAAAAGGGATGTTATAACTGAAATCCGAAAGGTAACAAACCATGCTTACTATCAGCAGGGCTATTACACAAAAAGCCCCCCATAAACATAGTTTATGTTTACCATATTTACATTTCTTGTGAAACGTCTCTATTTTACCTTCATTGTGACCTCATTAGTAGAGACTAATAGAGCAATACAGTTTGTTCTTCTTATTTGTCATTTATACCACACAATGTGCATGCTTTTAGTGTTTTTAACACTAAAATTCTGTTAGAATTACTATAGGACACAAAACTATAGGGCACCAGGTGACAATAAGAGCTCTGGACAGTCCCTAAAGTAATGGCAATAAGACTGTAGATTATACTGATAAAAAGTCAGGGGGGGGAGGGATTGAGGAGGGGGAGTTTAGGGGGGATGGTCATGGTTGTTACTGGTATGGAGTTTGATTTTTTTTGATGGGTTTTTTTTCACTTTTTTCCAGAACTGTTATGAAAAGGGTCTGAACAGGGCTGTCTGATTCTGCAAATTTCCATATCCTGGTAGTGAGCCATGCCAGGTCCCCACAAGGGCCACTGCTAGAGAATGCAATTCTGTGTGATGCAGGATGGGGCCTTTTATGAAGCAGAATACAGAGAGTTTGGCAGACAGCTCCTTTATTTTCCCCCTAACCTCGAATTAACGCTTGGCTGAAATGAATGTTAACTGACATCCCCCACCAGAAATCTGTTAGAAAAAATCTGTTAAAAACACATATTTGCTATTTCAAGTCCAAGAACCATCCTAAATCAGGTGTTTTCCTTTGTTTAACTTTGTGGGTTTTGAAAATTCAAACTTTTTACCAGCTCTGTACATTAAACAAATCTTTCTAGATTTTACGCATCTCTTGCACTGGAAATTTATAGATTAAAAACAACGAACAACATTTAATATTTGCAAATCTAAGTGTAGCCTCCACGTAGTTAAAAAATGCCTAAAGAGTTTTTTCCTCCAGATTTCACAGCAGTGTTCATCTCCGGAGCAGTGAGCAGTGAGCAGTAGGTGGCAGTCACGCCACTGAGCTCTTCCCCTGCTCCTCCGGCACCGAATCCTTGGCGAGAGTTATGAGAAGACACTATCTTTTTCTTTTTTTTTCTTCTCTTTTTTTTTTTTTTTTTTCTTTTTTTTTTTCTTCCCCCCTGTTTTTAAAAGTATGATTTTCAAAACTATCTTCTCAGAGGCTCCAGGCTGTACAAACAGTAAAGGGCAGTAATATATTTTCAGATGAAGAGCATAAGAAGCCCTTCGGCTTGGTTGCCTGATTTTGAGTTCTGGATTTGTCTCGATCTCAGATTTTTAGGGAGTGTTTCCTAAACTTATGGGAAGGCTCTTCTGACATGAAGAGGTGCTGTGATAGTCCAGGACTGTCCTGCAGTTCTATACACAGGATTTATCCCCAGACAGTAGCAGAGGCTCCACCTCTGGGGCACATACAGACTGAAGGATTAAGGGATCTTTGTTCAAAAACTTGTACCAGACCCTATTCCCTTCTCCAAAAAAAAGCCAAACACCGCCCTCCCCCCCCTCCCCCCCCCCAAAAAAAACCCCAAACAAACCCCAGAAAAAAAAAAAAAAACAACACTGGTTTAATATTTAATTTCCCTTTTCACAGTACACACTGAGAAAAGCAATTTAGCATCATCTCAATTTTTTCCTTCTCTTGAAGTGGCAAATATCATTAAATATAAGTGACTAGTATCCACAAAAAGTTCCACAGCAGCATAGATATGTCACGCTAACAGAGGCACTATTAATCAGAGAGGTTCTCTCTGTGCACACAGACCTCACAGTGTATCTCCTAATGGGTCAGCATCAGTTAAATTCTCAGGTGTCTTCTACACCAATATTCAGCAATACTCAAGTGACAGATCAGACCAAAATTTGGATTCAGAAAATATTGGCAGTTTCATTAACTTGTTTTCTGAGATTCTTTTATCTTATTCATAAACCCATGCATTAAGAAAGGCAGAAATAAAGTGAGAGAAGCTTGAGATACTTTCCTAGGGGCAGAAAACAGTGGGTCTCTAGTTTACCTTTTTCCAAATTGCTGAAGCTATGCTACTAACAGCCCTCCCACCCACACTTCCAGATGCTGAAATATTTTGTTGGTACAATAAAGGTTTTCATATTACTTGTTCCATATTTAATGGCTACAGCAGAGAAAAGTAAGGTGAGGAGAAGTAATGCATTCATATGTCACTTTCAAATGGATCATTCAGACACCATGGTGTAACTCTCCTAAGTTTCATTTCATTCCTACAAGGATGAAGAATAACTCTGGGAAACTACTTTTGCTTCTTAACTTTCCTGAGATAGTAGCATTACAGAAGTACTGTGAGTTTTGTGAGCACAGAAGTGGCCCAACTAACCCCTTCCACACCTGTTAGTAAGCATGTATTGCTCAGTAGTGTCATTTAAAGACAAAAGGAAAACTGACTTTTTACAGTTTTTAGGAGTACCTTGAATCTGTGCTGTGACTTTTGTCATGTAAACAGCAACAAGGTGACGCAACACAGATAACATGCAGAATAAAGTGTCAGGTCTGTACTGCATTATCTAAAATTATATTTGATTTGAAGGTGACTGTCTACAAGTATGTGTGTGTGTATATATATATATATAAAGATATATATATACTCTACCTAGTTAAAGGGCTGACTGAGGACACCCTCCACATTTCAGAAATATTTCATCAAGGGGTCAAGAGAGTGAACATGTCCACGTTGTCCTTGTTCAACAGGTAGAACAAAAAATGAGAAATTAAAGTGCTGTCACATGAGCATGAAATACAGTGATAACACAAGGCAGAATCTGGGCAAGCTATTACTGTTTTTTTTTTCCCCTGGCAAAACAGAGCAAAAATCTTCTATTACCATAGACTAACAGTCCACAAAAATAAAGTAATATTAATCACATTTATTCTTTCAACTGTGTGGTTCTTTCCTCTTCTTTTTGTTTTATTCACACCTCTCTGACACTTCCAAACTTCAGAATAAAAAAAATTTCAAGTCTGAACAAGACTAACTTTGTAACAAAATGATTTAAGTCACAAACTCAAATCATCAGCTGTAAGGTAGTGTCACAGACTGCTTAGGAAGCATTGGTACATCAGGGCTCTTCCTGTTAATGCTGGTTACAGCCTTCTGGCCCTGCAAAAAGGCTGCCAGGGACTTCTGGTTGAGCTAAAACCCATATTCAGACTGATACTCAGTCTTCAGTTAACAATTCTTGTCTGATGGTAAGCCTACCATTTTTTCCGGTTATGTTGGTCCATATTCTGACTGCATCTTTTTCTAATGAAAAGCAGGAAGGTAGCAAAGGGAAACTTCTGATAAATTATCAGTGAATAGCTCTGAGAATGCAGAACACAGAGGTCCTTAAATACAGTTCACCCTTAGCTGCCATCTATAGCTCCATTTGAAAACCCTCCCATCAGCCACTTACAGTGGTTCAGCACCGATCAGATGTCTGTGTTGGGAAGTGCTAAAGCAGGCAACAGACCCCTTTTAGAGCTGCCAATCTTTTCCAGCATAGATATTAAAATAATTTATTGCACTTTTCTCTACTGGTCCTACTGTTTCTTATCCTCAATTATGAAAAAAGTATGAAGCATAAAACCAAGAGGTGAATCATTCAAACTTTGCTTCACAAAGAGCACTAAGTGTTTAAGACTAATGTGTGTAAAAATAAAAAGGATTCCATTTCTTTGGCCATATAACAAGATCAAAATAATAACATCATCAAGAACTCAGATACATTTTATGAAAGCATCCATGGAGCTGCTACTACCCCTATAGCAGCAACCACTGTGAATTAGTGAAAACACCTTTGACAAACAGGTTAACAGAGGTGTCCAGACTTGCAGGAACAGCCCAGCCTGTGCAGCAGACTAGTCTGGAAGGCAACAAAAGTACATTTACTGTTCTACAGCTTACTATAAAGGATTAGAATTCTGCAACACTTTCAACAGCCTGCTGAAAGCACAAAACCTTTCCAAATAACACTCTGTAGCCATCCCAGTGTGGCTGATCCATACATTAAAAATTAGACCCATATGCTCACACGAGCACATTCTGCCAGTCACACCATCCAATGCAAGCAAACAAAACATGGGAGAGTGCCAAGGACTTCGTGTCGGCATTCTACAAAGTCAATATAGATAAAATAGAAGTAAAACTAAAAATACATACAAACTGATTCCTATAGATAGAAAGCTGTCAAGTATTTCCTCCCCATGTTATTATTCTGTGTTCAAAACAGAACGTGTAGTAGGGGACAGCAAAGGTCATAAGAAAACTGTTGCCAGGCTTTTCCAAGAGAGTTCTAAAGATGTGTGGCCAACCACTGCTGCAGCCACTTCTGCACAGAACAGCTTTTCTGATCAGTGTCAGAGTCAAGTTTTCCTTCCTCTGAGAAGAAACTAGATACATGAAATTTTCTTTCATAAGCATACATCCAGCCGTGTCACTATTTGGTATCAACAGCACTTGTACTGACTTTGGAATAATAGTTGCCAGTTTTCACTCTGTCACAATGAAGGGTTGAAAAATCAAAATAAGAACAAACTCTTTACATGATGACAGGGACTACTGGAACAAGTCTATTTTAAGAAGACTTTTATAGGCATACTGACATGAAAATGGTGTTGGAGAAGACCAGTTTCCACATCTTCTAGACCTAAGATGCATCAGTTATCAAAAGAAGCCTTCACCTGTTGCCTGAACACAATAGCTAGCACCGCAACATTGCATTGTACTAACAGTGTATTTTAGAAATAAATGCATAATCTTGATGCATTTCAAGATATTACTAAACTATATGTATATGCCATTACTCTGGAAGAATATTTTAAATATGTCATAACACTTCTGTCTGTCTAATGTAGACTTCCGGATATAACATCCATGTATACTGAGCTGAAAATACTTCACATACTTTCCCTGCGATACATATATTTAGGATATTCTGAGTTTGATTTTCTGCCCTTTTGAAAAAAAGTCTGTAAGAATATTACCTTATGCTAAAGAAAAATTACCTATAATATATGAACAGGTTTTTAATTTTCTAGCTCTCCCTTCTGTTTGCTGTGTTCCTCACCTTGTGGTTTCCCTTGAAGACAGACATAAGGTGTTGATCAAGGAATCAGTAAAAGAGCAGGAAAAAATAGCTTACTCATACACAAAGTAGAACTTAAGCTCTTCTAGTCTTTTAGAAGGTTTTTATTTCCTAGAAGATTAGGATCACTGAGGGATAGATATGGGTAATAACAAAGTTCAGGAATAATTCAGCAAGAATTCTTGCTCAGGTAGCCTACAAGATGATTGGGAGAGTCAAATAATTCCTGGAAGTCATGTTCTCCTTAGTCTTAGCAGACTGGAACAAGTAATTCAATTAAAATTGAATCCAAATGGTGAATTCATTAATAGTAATTCTTAATGCAACCCAGGTATTGTACATATTTGTCACAACTTTGTGTAACACAGCTGCAAGTCACAAGGCAGGCTGTCACTGAGGCAGCCATCTGTGCCAACAGGTCAGAGAGTGAGGAACATTACTTTGGTGCTCATGGTTGTCCAGGGAGAGCATGCTCGGGTAGGTGGAGCAAATTATCTGTTATGTTACTAACCAGTTTGCAAAGAGTACATGCCACAGGTATGTTTCACTCAGAGACAGGTATGAATTACTGAGTTTAGGCAAGGCATTGCACTACTGGCTTAAGTCTTTCCATCACTAAAATAGTTGAAGAACCTTGCTTATCATCCCAAGGAGGAGTGTCTGCTCATTCTTATAAATGTGTTTACTACACAACTATCTGTTCTCTCCAGTAAATAGTCACAGGTTTCAACAAACAAAACCCCAACTCAACACATGGAAAAAAAATCCTTCACTGTGAGAGAGAAGCAGAGGAAGGGGTCCCCAGAGAGGCAGAAGAACCAAAGCCCTTTCCTGTCTTTCCACCAGAGTGAGACTCAGAACTTTTAAATCAACTTATGTTCTCAAGACTACTTCACTGCATTGGTTGACGTTTAGTCAGTTATAGTTTCCTGCAGATATCAGTCCTGTTAGAACAGATGTCACCTACTACAGCAGCAACTAGCAGTTTATTTTTAGAGACATTTAGCAATTAACTGGACCAATTTTGCCTCAGGCTCAGCCCTGTCTCTTCCTCATGCACATCAAACACCTATTGCCTACACCTGAGACGAGCAGCATGCTTTTCTCTTTCATAATTTTGACATGACCCACCTCAAGAGAAATAGTGAATTCAATATTTATCTTCCTATTTCATTCAGCAGAAACATTCTGACTTGGGGAATGGAAGAAATTAAAGTTGTAATATTCCAAAAACTAGTAGGAGAATTCAAGAAAACTATTTATCTCAGATACTGTTACACAGACTTTATAGACTTAGTTACTGTACACATTTCCCTTGCTCCCTCTGTATCTTCCCAGAATTTGCATTGCAATATTTGCCATATACTTTATACTGTTTCCTCAGTCACAACAGTTACATTTCTCTTCAGTCCCAAACAGCACTTCTCAAGGTAACCAGCATGCTTCTTGGGGCACAGGTGAGAAAACTAAAACCTGATCCACAATGCTTACATTGCATTCCACTTACTGGAACTGGTTGAACAGCACTTCATGTCTCTAACTGAATAACTATATGGTGAAATGAGGCTGAGAAAACTCAGTGTGTTCAGCCTTGAGAGGGGAGCCTTTAGGGGAGATCTTCTTGCATTGTTCCAGTACTTAAAGGGCAGCTACAAAGCAGATGGAGACTCACTATTTACAAGGAATCACATGGACAAGACGAGGGGCAATGGGCACAAGTTGCTCCTGGGGAGGTTCTATTTGAATACAAGAGGAAATATTTTCACTCTGAGGACAGTCAGACACTGGAATGGTCTCCCAAAGGAAGTGGTGGATTTCCCCACCCTGGGAAGTTTTAAGTCTCAGCAAGATAAGGCACTGAGACATATCATATAAACAATAATATTAGAAGGATTGGACCAGAACTTGAGGTCCCTTTCAACCTGACATTCTATGATTCTATGAAATGAATGCTTGTATGCAAGTAGCACGTGGAAAATGCAAATAGAGAGATGGCTGTAGAAAAAGTTCAAATGTAGGAGGATGTTTGTCAAAGGTGTTTTCATTACAGTTTGTAACTCTACTTATTTATAGGATTCTCTGATCAAAAGCTTTGACTCCCACCTGTGAATACCTCCATGCATAACTTCAAAAACTATTTCACAACCTTGAATACTACTCAAATTCACAAGGTATACATTTCCTACTACTAACATATGTTCAGAGGTTCCAGCATCAATCACATTTGAATTTGCACTATAAACATTTTTGACACATTAACGTGATTAGCATGTATAAGAATGGAACAATTGGCTTGCTGTGTTACCCAAGTTGGACTCCTTTCTCTCTAATAATCTTCTTACTCGATTTTGCACAAGGAGAGATCAAAGTCCTCATGATATGCAATTGATGTATGAATTGCCTGCACACATACACTTCATACATTTCTGACACCTCAAATAGTCAGTCTGTTGCTCTAATCTCTTCAAACCCATTTCTCCATCTCAAACAGAGAGTGGACACAGAGGAAAGTACAGGACAAATATACATAATATTTCTAAAATTAAAGTCCTCCAGTCTTCAGCACTTTTTCAGGGGATTTCTCAAGCTTGTTGTAGTTTCTGCATCTAGCAGTCCTTGAACTCACATTTCATCCAACTGTTCGCCTAGACTCCCCAAAAGCCTCTGGACACCTTTGACATGATACATTATTCACTTCTGAAAAAGATGCTTCCCCCTGTTCTGAACCAGTTTTCTATAAGCTTCATTCAAAACCCCTTAATTCTCGTGCTGAAACAGTCAATGAAATATCCATCCTGCTCCAAATATTTTGTAGACCTGTCATTATCATCCTCAGTTGTCTTTTTCCAAGCCAAGAGAGTCCAATGCTACTCAGCTCTTTGCACAGAGCAGTCCCATTTCTCTGTTCTGAATCTTCTCCACCCTAATGCATCCGCATTGAGATGAGCGAGTCAGAACTAGTTGCAGTATCCAATGTACAGGTGAACCATAGTTTATACAGTGGAATAATTATGTTATCTGTTTTGTTCTCCAGTCCTTTCCTCATCATTCCTAAAATTTGATTTACTTTTTAGCCTGATGTTGAGCATGGACTGATGTTTTCATGGAACTATCCATCATAATCCAAGGTCTCACTCCTGAGTGGCAACAGACAGCTCAGAGCCAATGATTTTATATGTGAAGCTAGGATTGTTTTTCCCCACATGCATCACTTCCCATTTATCTACACTGAATTTCATCTACTACTTTATTGCCCAGTCACACAGTCTCTTCAGATCCTTGTGTAATTCTTCACAGTCTGCCTTCATCCTCACTACCCTGAATAATTGTGTATCAACAGCAAACTTAGCCACCTCATTGCTCTCTCTCCCTTTTCAAGCCCATTTATACACATGTTTATAAACAGCACAGAACTTGTGGAACACCACTGGTGAACCCCCTTTGCTACAATAATTGAGCACTTGCCTTTCATTAATCTCCTGTCTTTTGAGCAATTCTCTCACTGTGCAAGGACCTCCTCCCCTTATCCTAAGGTTTCTTAATTTCCTGTCCTGATTTGTGCCAGGACAAAGCTAATTTTCTTCAACAGCTTTTGCTGAGGTCAATAAGCCAAAGTGAAAGGGTGATTCAGTCAGCATCTTCTACCTGAAATTCCAATAGCTCTTTAATATTTCATTTCATGAATGTCAGCTGATAGAAAAATACGGTACTTTTAAATATGTTTGTGTTTTGGTTTTTTCCCCTGAAAACAGCTTAATTTTGAGTCATCGAGGACAACGTTAACCAGAAGAAAGAAGAAAGAAAAGGGGCAGAAAGCCTTTTTACCCATTTAGGTCTTGGACAGAAACTTCTTCTAGTCCAACAAGATAGCCTGACTGCTGCAATCCTCCGTTTTCTAAATTACAAGCAGCAGCCCAGTGAATGATAGAACTAATACAGTCTGGTCTCCAAATTATTTATTTCTGACTCTTTGGCACCTTACGAGGTTCTGAGCCCTGTTGGGCTCATCCTAGTACATCCAGAGACCCACTGGAAAATCAGCAGAGATAAACCTGGTAACACTGCCCAACAGATGAAAAAGCAGCTCAGCAGTGCTGAAGGAGTGACAGGAGGACACAGCAGCAGTGATTACATAAGCCTTCTTACCATGAGAAACAATTTAGGCATGAAGAGAAATAAATTGAATGGCTCAGTAACACTAGATCTTATTTAGACATTTCTAATATACAGTGGAGTCATCAAAACCCACTTTTTCGAAGGTTCAATTATTTTTTACTCATGTATCCTGATTTGGCTATAAAATAATAATTGTGATAGTTTACATGGGATAAACATTAAGGGCTTTCATGGCTTAGGCTTTGGATCTCAAAAAGACTGGCAAGAGATTCCTCCCTGGTGCCATGAGCCAATCCCACTTTTTCCTGGCAATGTGACATGTAACCTGACTAGATGAAGCACTCACCCATTATTAAAGGCACCTGTTTATAATCATATTTAAGTGCAGCAGCTGCAGTATTTCCTCATTCTTTTGGAAATCTTCTTTCAAAAATGTTCTGCTTGCTTATGAAGGAAGCTTACTACCTGGACCCACCCCCACCGTGGACAGACACAGTCATAAATTTACCTGCAGAGAGAACATTGGCAGGGAGAAGCAATTCAGGATCACTTCGTGTGGGTGGTTATAGATATACAGGTCTGGCTTCAATTATCTGCTCCAAACCAGTTATTGTTGAGCAGTCTTACAGTTGTCTAACTTGAGCTGTTGTCTGTAGGAGTGAAGTTAATCACAGGACACCTCATGTTGCCTCTGCACACAGGTCTCTGTGCCATGGCTGCAGAAGCACCATCTAACCTGGAGTTAGCATCCACCAGGACACAGCTGCTTTCTGCTGAGCATCTCTGGGCACTGCACATGGGTTTCCAAGTAAGGTAATGTTGGAAGTGAGGCAAAACAGCAGTTTCACAAGGTGAAAATAATTTTTTCATATTTGAATAATTCAAACTTCTAAGATAATTTAAAGAGAATAAAGAATTAATTTTGCATATTCAGAGTAGTTTATCCAGTTGTGACACTCAAGCATGGAATGCCTTTGAGATGTAAAATAAATTAAGGGTAATTTATGATCTGGTAAGTGTACTCAGTGGTCACAGGAGAGCATTATGAGTCCAATTCTTTATATGTAAGCAGTTTAGGTTAGTGTTTGCTGCTGAATAAGGAGAAATGCGTACCTCCCCATTATCAGAAGTTATCCCCATTACCTCAGTACAAACAATTAAATTGAGGCTAAAAAAATGCCAAAGCTAGCTGCTTAAACTTGTTCCTGCAGTAGCCTCTACGAACTTCCAAAATCAACCTGGTTTCACTTCTGAGAATCTGGACACTGCTATTTAAAAGCTTGCCTACAGATCTAAAAGCCTAATTTTAAATGCTCAGGTCTGAAAGTTGCAGCCTTATTTACTAAAGGAGGAAAATAAAGGAAGTGAAAGAACCTTGAAGACAATACTGGGGAAGGTATTAAGCTGCTTGCTTGTAAATCTCACAGTATGATACTGTTCACGCAGTGAGGGGATACAGTTCTTGCCTTCAAACAAGCACTTAAAACTACAACACTTGAAGGCAACTGGAAAGATGAACTTACCGACCTGGTAGTTGCTGGAACCTTTTTTCAAAGAGCAGGCTGAACCACAGGTCTAATCCCATTCTCTCATATATATGAGTAATAGCAATGGACAAAAAGTATTCCCCAAAATTACTCCCACATGGAGAGTTTTCTGAATTAAGTATGATTTTTAATATGTATTTTGAAGGCATAGAAACAACTTTGTAAATGAAAATTTGAAAGGAAAACGATGTACAAAAATTGTGCCTCTTGAAATTAACATTTATATTTTAGAAGGAAAACTATACTTCTAGGATGAACATATACAAAGCAGTTCTGAGTTGTTTGGGCTTTTCTTTGCTTTCATCAGAGAGCAATGATGCACACTGATGGATCTGTATTAATAGATATGAGATTTTCCCCTCTTATTAAAATAGGGGGGGGGGGGGAAATGAAGTAAAAATGTACTGACATTGTCAAATTGTAAAAATGTTACAGGGCTTAGAGACAGAATAGCATTTAAAATCTAAATTTTAATACAGAATCATTTCCAGAAAAAAATCACAGAAGAATGAAATATATTTTAAAGCATCATTAACACAACACGGTATAAAGAACATGAAAAATCAGTTTACAATACTTCTAGACTCTAGCCCTTGTCTTTCCCTTTTGAAGTCAGATAGGAAACAAACTATAGTCCTTTTGCAGTAAACAGAAGAATTAACAAGTAAATCCTCATATGGACAAATACATTAGAGTTAATCACCTATAAGATATGCAACAGCAGCTCCCCAGATGAAATCAGTACTCATGCTTTGCAACCTAGCTAGAACTTCTTATGGCATTTTTTCTATGTACATAACAGTGCAAAAAGCAAACACAATTTTGGACTGTTTTTTTCCTCATCATATCATCACCAGCTACATCTGCTTTTTTTAGTTCTGCCTCATTTTCTGAGGACCAGTCCCTATTAGTACTGTCAAAATAGCTTATGGAAGCCCAGTGGAGTAATATATACAGAGAACCTGGCCTGAGACATCACAGACAGGAACATTATCTCTCCCTGACATGATAGCAGTTTCTGGATTATCCTGCATTTGTGAGGACCATGCTTGCACCCGTCAAAAGGTTTGAATCCTCAGTTTCTAGAGAGCTACAGGTGTGGACTGTGTTTGATGCACCAGTAAAACCAGTGAGACACATCTCAAGTTCTCTCTTGGCTTTTTCCCCTTCCAGGAACATAACAGTCTTCAAACAGCTGACTTTTGCTGAATTCTATAGTCAAATAAGAGTCTCTGAAGTAAAAAGATAATTTCCTAACAGTTCAGCTATGGCACTCACCACTGCAAGAGCCAAGTGAGAGGCTCTTAACTTTCTGGCAGTAAAAGAATAAGCAATTTGTACTGATCTGACTTCCAGACAATGAGGTCTCCATCCCTCTCACTTCATGCAGGCATGTACAAACCCAACTCAACTAAACTACTTCCTCTACAGTCTTGGAAGAGAAGGAGAGTAAAGGAGAGGAGAAAAGTAAACCTTAAGTAAACCTTTAATTCCTTTTAATAAAAACAGAGAGGAACAGTAAGGCTAGAGATACAGGTATCAAGTTTGTTCAACTTAGTTTAGTAGTGCAGCTGGTATCAGTAATACAATAAAAGAGATAAAGCTGGTTTCCACCTGGTTAGAACCCTTGTGTTTCACGAGACAACCCTTTCATGGTCAGCATTATAGCCATAGAAAGAGATAGGCTTTTATAAGTGTATTTAACTTAAAACTGCACATGCAGACATACAATAGCCAGGACCCAGCTAATTAAGATGAACTTGAAGTTTTTTCCTTTGGTTTACAGTCTATTGTGACGGTCAACCATAAATCATTTTGTTCATGTAGGCAGCCATCTCTCGTCTCTGATAACAAATTATCTTCTCCCTGATGAGTCAGTGATCAATAAGACAGGAGCTAAAACCAGCAACAAATTAACTAAAAGTTTTTTCTCCTATATTATACTGCTCAAATTTTTTAAAGTTGCTGTATACCATAGAAATTGCAGACTCCATGAAGAGTACACCAAAGAATTATCGTTGTTTGAAACACGAGAGAGGGGGGAAAAAGAAAAAAAAAAAACAAAAACAAAAAGAGCATCACTCAGATTAATCACAGGATGACAAGAGCTACACAAGTAGTAATCAACATGGGCTGATCCCTTACAAACAAAATTTCACACAAATGCTATTTTGTGCTGTATCTTAAAGCTAATATTTCCATATGTGCTGGAGCTATTTGAAAAGATCAGTCTAAGATCCACTAGTAGAGAATGCCCCAATTTCTGATCAATTTATAAATCCTTCTTTTAAATGGGTACAGCATATTTCAAGAATCTGAATGTTCCCAAAATTAATTAGTGTGCACAAACTGGACTGATCTTGAAGCAAGTCTGGTTGCCCTTATTTATACACGCAGATACCCCTGACTTCTTGAAGATGAAAGATATTTTAGCATTCTCTATTCAATACTGAAAATAAGAAAACAGCCACTACAGTAATAGGTGGAAGTGACAAAAACTCCACAGTGAACTTAAAAGAGAAGCTCCAGAACTTGTACACAACTGACAAAATATTTTTTTCATTTCATTGTTATATATAGAATGTCGTATTACAATGATCCTAAAGATCAAATCATTCTGGTGCCATCCCAGCTTGATCAAAGTGCCCAATATAAATTTTTAATTGGTTATCATTAGAAAGGTTATATGGTTAATACAAATGTGTTATTACTCTTTCAGCCTGTGCTCCTTAGGGAGATCAGGGGCTGTAAGGGCTGTTGAAGAAGCTAAGGAACATTCATAGGAGAGAATTTAATCCTCTCTGTGGAGAAAGACAGTCACTCTGCTAATTAGAGCTAAAGAAAAAGATCATAGGTATGATCCTGATTGCAGACTCATAAAATTCTGTATCACTTGATTTCAATATATTTCATTGAAACTGCTGTTGTCACAATCAGGAAAGGACGTAGAAACTTTTCACTTTTCCTTATCTCTTAACTCCGGCATTTCATATCTGCTGTTTCCTAAATTCCTCAGAAATTAAACAAACTAAAATTAATTGCATAGAAATCACTGAAGATCTTGTGGCTTTAAAACACTAAGTTTGGTTTTTTATTGTCTCCAAAATTTACTCAAAAGCCTTTCATTTGCAGACAACAACTATTCCACTTTTATTCAGGTCTTCACACGGGGAAAAAAAACCCCAAAACAGCCTCCTCACACTACTTTTTTAATCCTTCTGTATGCTACCAGGAACTGTAATACTGGATTACACCACATATAAGGCTCAAAAAGCAGAATTTCACTACATACAAGTGACAGGCTAAACTGTTGCCTTTAAGCAAAGCAGAGTTTATGGGAGAATAGAAACAAGCTGGAATTAGATGGACAATCTGACCCTTGGCTCATAAAAGGCTAAATGATACATGCAGAAGAAAGATCTCCATCCCTCACCAGCACTGCAGGCAGCCATCCTGACCAAGCCATACTCCTCCAGCTGTGAGGAGATGCTGAGGTAGCAAGGCAATTTCTATACTTTACTCCAATTAATTTTGCACCCAGGCTGAGAAGACACATCTCTTCCCACTTCTGACTCCATGAGCCTCCAACACCAGCCCCCTGCAGCTCTGGACAGAGAAGCCCAAGGGGCCACTGTTTTCTGTCCCTTCTCTGGCCTGTTATACCACAGATGTGAAGCTCAATTTTAAGGCAGCTTTAGTGGTAGTACTTGATACTAGTGGACAAAAAAATGAAAGCTCATAAATAAGTCAATATTTGAGGTATCTGGTAATGTCAAAGCAGAAAGGCAAAGAGTAAATGGTCTGATGCTGAAGACCCATTTGTAGAATTTTGGAAGGAGGCAGGGAAAAAACACACCCAAAGTAAGTGAGCGTGAACGCTTCCACATTTCACCTTGTACCATTATCTGAGCTATTTCTGCCATGGAGCTCTGTCTGAAAACTGATTTCCTTTTTTTCTCATCTTATCTTTAGGATCATGGTAATAAAAATCCAGTTATTAGAGGATTCTTAAAGGAGCTGCTGGTGTTTCCTTGCCAAATGCTTTTCTTTGAAGTTAATAGGAATATC
Source organism: Phaethornis superciliosus (assembly GCA_023637945.1). Lineage (NCBI taxonomy): Eukaryota > Metazoa > Chordata > Aves > Apodiformes > Trochilidae > Phaethornis > Phaethornis superciliosus. Next base: position 16,464,507 of record JAJQWJ010000007.1, on the reverse strand, counting down.
ATCACAAAATACACCAACCTGCTTTGTAAGTAAGACAAATAGCCCTCAGATGAACACTGGATGATTACAGGAATAGGCAAGAAAGTATTCAGTGTCAGTCACTGTGCAGGCAACCTGCTTTCCAATGAAGCAGAAGCAGCAGAGGAAGGAAACAGAGGGAAATATTTTAAGAGATATTTCATACTGGTTTTACCACTTGTAGTAGAAACAAACTCTTGTTTCTGAACTATACATTATGAGGCTTATTTGAGTTTAAGCTTTGGTTGCATTTTTGGAGGTACAATTTCAAACGTACTTAAAATTGTCATCAGAAAGAGAAATGCTTGTTACCAGAATAGAGAGGCAGCTCAGTGTGCTATGGCATAACTCTCTGCATAGTTTCTTTCCTACTAAGGTAGTTCCTGAACTTCTACTTATCACCACTCCACAAAGAATCTAAATTAAATGAACAAACTCTCGTGTTATTACTACTGTAACTTTTTGTTTACATTTGGTAGCGGTAGAATTCTCTTCTCAACACACTGCTTTTTCCCCTCTGTTGATTTCGCTGGGTGATATTTTCTATACACATTTATATAATTTTATCTCTGCATTTTTTATGAGCAAACACATTTGGGAAACAAACAGAAGAGACAGACTTGGATATGTGGAAGATAGCTACAAAGCCTTCTGGTGCCAAAGTCTTGAATTGGCTCAGCTATCCTGCTGGTTCCTATTATGCAGTTTCCACTTTTCTGAATTTTTTGTAGATGAAGTACATGAGGGTTGCTCTATTCAGGGTGACATGTAGTTACTCACTCAAGGACTCATTTAGTCCCATGGCTCTAAACCAAACCAGCAACAGCCATCAGCTGTGCAAAAGAATAAACAGAGAATACCCATAAATACCTGCTTCTGGCAAATTCATAAATAAATGTGGGCTGTGAAGTACAAGCTGGCCTGAAGTACTTCTTTGCCTACATACTGTGTGGCTTTTAGGAGGCTGAAGAAAAAAAAGTTAGGAAAGAAAAGAGACTAAGAGCTACCTACAGAAACACACAGCAGAACAGCAACAGAATTGCAGGATGCAGTCCTCACCAGAAACAGACACAAAGAGGCAGGATGGTAAGAAAATCTAAAAGAATTGAAAATTCATCTGCTGAAGAGAGTTTACTATAAACCTAGGAAAATAATTTTGCAAACAAAATACTAGTTAGAAAGTATTTCAGAGGGAAACTTGTGGAGACATGTTAAAGCAACAATAGTTTCTCCCCAGATACAATATTAGCTTAAAATCAGTTTTAGCTTCTAGATATTAAAAGGCACAAGCAAGCACAGGGCATAGCAATTGTAATTTTCCATGTTTTGTCCCTTGCACTCATAAAAATCAGTTTAGCAGATCTGTCCTTGCTGGCTTACAGCATATCTATGCATGATAGGAAAGTTTCAGTCAGACTAATACAGAAGCATTCAAATTCCAGTGAGTTAAGTTAGGACAGTATAAATATGATTATATTTCTGCAACAAAGTGTGTAGTCCTGGTGCAGACCAAGACTGACAATCTACATCTGAACAAGGCTTCTCATTTTCCGTGTGTAAAACTAAAAGTTAATTATTTCCAGAAGGTGAATACTTGAGGAAATGATCACGGTGTTAGCTCAGATCTTGCAGTCACCTCTCCCTCACAGTTCCTCCACAGTAAAGCAACATCTCCAGCCCCTGCCATGCAAGACTTGCAGACACATGGTAGATTAATAATTCACCTTCATTTTGTTTATGTTGTTGAAATTTTAAACAACTTGAGTGTGTTAAGTAGCCAGTTTCTGCATGTAGGCTATCAGGCTAGTGATCACTGCCACAGGCTGCCCATCACCTCTCTACCTGCCCAGCTACAACCACATCTAACCCCCCCACAAGACTTCCATCAGAGCAGGATGGAGCAGTGCACAGAGCTGCACACACAGCTGTCATTAACTGTGTTTGAACACTTCAGTTTACATACAAGCTGGTCCTATTTTGCATGTATATTTTTGGAAGACTTTTTCCTTTTATCAAAAGGAATTCTACAGGAAAGCATACCAGATCAAGTTGCTGAACCTGGCTGTCATTAACACTTTTCACACTGTCCCTCCTTTTGGTGAATCCTGTGTTTACCACAGTGAGTGAGCCTAGACCAGACCCATGATGGTTTTATTAAGAAATTTTGCAGGGTTTCTTAAAAATTCCAGCTGAAGCACATCAATTTATAAGGCAATGACTTTTATTTTAAAACAAAACACTTAAGTCTCCTATTGACTGGGTATTAGCAGTGCATCAGAAGGTAGAATTTGTCCCTTAGGTTTTCTTCAGGCCACTCTAACATATACTAGTACACTGTACCTATGTAAAAAGAGAAAGATAATAGTGGCAATAAAAAGGTGCAGCAGCTAACAGTAAACTAGAGAGATGTGCTCTGCAGGAAGCTTAAAATATTTCTCCATTTCAAGGTACTACACAGACTACTTGCTAGCTACAGACTTTGCTTTCTTCTGGATGAATGATAGGAAGTACTGAACAACACGTTTTAACTGGAACACTTTCTCAGCTGCTTGATTTTGCATTTTCACTCAAATTGAGAAAGGAAAGATATATTCTGACAGAAATTAAGTATAAAGAAAAATACAAGAAATTCAGACTGCCTTTTCTAGCACACAATTATTTTAGAGACACTTCTGATCATATTTCTTCTATAAATAACACTACTTTTTCCAGCTCAGAATAAAAGCCTTGCCAGTGATCAATACTATTTTCACTTCCCTTGCCTTTACTATAGCACTCAGATTTCTTCTCACTTACAGGGGACATATTAACAACTGTAATATCCTTGGCTTTTGAAGAACAGCTATACTAACACGGTAATTTTTTTTACTAAAACCTAGCATCTCTCATTTCATCTGCTATTGGATAGAAGCTATTTGATTTTTTTTTTTTTACTTCACTTCAGAGAGCTTAAGGCAATTATAGATTTTGTATATTCTCCCTCAAAGCAGCTGTTCTCCCTGCTGATGACAATAAAACCTTCAGAGAACTTCCAGGTTGGACTAATGAAAAATCTAAAATGACCATGCTTGACACATATCTTTCTGCTACAGTACTTCAAAGACTGTATCTTGTTTTCCCCCATCCAAGGACCTTTACCATATCCCATTTGTTCCACTATGTCTTCAAGAGACTGACACTAGTGTTGTCTCCAGCTTAATCTAAATTTCCTGTGTGGACTCCCTCTACCACTTTCATCACCTGACTCCCAGAACCACAAAATACATCCACTGCCATTACTCACAAGCACTCATATGGAATTATTGCAGCTGAGATGCCTGTGGTTGGTTGGAGTAACTCATCACTGGAGGAGAGCACAGTAAAGAGGGAAACCCCTGAAACTGCATGCACAATTCCTTTGTTGGACTTAAGTTAGATTTAAGCAACCTGGTGCTGTAACTTCTCCAGTCTGTGCATACTGCCACTCCATATGGAAACACAACTTCATTAGGCTTAGGTACAAGTAACAATCCCTCACACCCATACAAATATTTCCAGATGCTCTCCATTACACAGGATGAAAAATATGCTTCACAATACAGAGTCACATGAACAATCCTGCTATTTTAGTAAGTATTCTCCACCCGAATACACATTTGGCACACAATGAGGTGCTTGGGACACTCATATACATTTTCTGGATTTCTCTCATTTATTTTCCTTTATTTTCTTTTTCTGTGACTCCTCCATTTCCAAAATCCTTTGTATGTTTAAATGCATTGCTACTATTCTGTCACCTTTAGTCACTATATCTAACACCTCTACTTAAATTATTTTTTATTGTGACTCAAGCAATACAGTCATAGCAGCTACATTTGTAAATCCTCTGAGCTGTCACATCAAAAAGCTGCAACCTGCTGATTGTTCCTTCTCCTCCCTCTATTCTCAACCTCTTCCTCTCCCAGTTTATCTGAAATGCCATTAATTTGAAGAATGAATTCTACTTTTTAGTGTGCATATCTTCTCTCACAGCTTTGATCCCCACTGAATTTTAATAAGAGGATTTTAAAAAAACACAATGAAATTAGCATATGCCAGCTCCCTCTCCTAGTACTCACATCACTTTTCTACCATCATTTATCTGCCTCACAGCTGATAAACACACTGTGTATCTTAGCATTTTATCTGGGAGGTGCACCAGTGAACTCTTTGCAAGTCCCATGACAGATTCATGAAAAAGTTGGTTATGTCTAGCTGTAATTGCTGCTGGATGCCAAAGCTACATATCCTTCCTACCCTTTATTTTAAAACAGAATTAGGCCAACCAAGGTGAATGAGCTCAGAGAATGCCTAAGGAATTTCCTATCACAATTTCAGTCAATGACAGAGGTGCCTGAGCATGGTCCTTCAGGGCAGCTGAAGATAACTAAGAAACAGCTACAAGACTGCTTTGTAGGAAAAGGAACCCTTCAGAGCTATAGATTCATTGGGATACCAATGGAAACCACCCTGACCATACATTAGCAGTTCTTCAGCAAAATCCATAGTAAACATATCAAAGATTTTCTTCAAACAACAAAACAGAAGCAGTATCTATAGGCTTAATTACTAGGGGTGTTCTATCCATTTCTAATTAGGGCTTTTTTTTAAATAATGCTCTAACAGTAAAGGTAAAGGTGGCTATTGGAGAGACAGGGCATGTAATGGGCCACTGGTCAGGGTCAGACTCGTAACAGCAGCTCATGTGTTCCTGTAAACAAGATAGGTTTACAACTTTATTCCCCCACTGCAACTGATATCAGATTATTGTTACTAGAAATTCCAAGTGATCCGCCACCATCCTGCTGTCTGTAAAAACAAAAGTTGGGTGAGAAACAAAGCAATTTGTTAATACAGAACAGGAACTCTTCACAGCATTCTCTGGAATGACAGCTGGACTATAAACCAACACTGAAAGCAGCTCTCAGGACATATGGCTTCTTACTTTTCCTCATTATTTCCATGCACTAAAGTCTTTCAGGAGCTCCAAACTAATCTGTTGTGTCTTCATCTCATTATGCCCAAATAACAGCAAGTGTTTCACAGCCCACGTATGAGCTTTTCCATTTCCTAAGCATTTCTCTGAGATCAGCTTCATGTTTTGTAACTTCTTGGGTCAATGCAGTGGGGGGGGCACAGGTTTGTGCTCTCTTGTGAGAAGATGCTGGAAGCTCCCCCAGCTCCAATTCAAGCCAGCCTCTGACCAGCAGATTAAAAATGGATGCTCCCCTGCTAGTATCATATTTGAGAAAGTGAAAACAAAACTGCAAAAATACCCGCAAGGACAGAGGAGAGAAGGAGGTGAGAGCAATGCTAGAGCAGAGATACCAAGGCTGGTGAGGAAGGTTGGGGAGAAAGTACCCAAGCAGAGATTTCCTTGAAGCCTGTGGTGAAATGGCAGGCTGTGCTCTGCAGACCATGGAAGAGCGTGGTGGGGCAGATGCAGATCTGAGGCCATGGAAGACCATGGGAAAGCAGAAGTGGATCTCTAGATGTAGAAGACCCCGTGCCAAAGCAGACCATGGCTCTGTGGGCAGCCCAGGCTGGAGCAGTCTGTTCCTGAGGGACTGCACCTCGTGGGAGGGACTCATGGCAGAGTGGTGGATGAGAGGGGATGGATGGATGGCTGAGTGGTGGATGAATGAGAGGGGATGGATGGATGGATGAGTGGTGGACGAATGAGAGGGGATGGATGGATGGATGAGTGGTGGATGAATGAGAGGGACCCCACATTGGATTGGAGAAGGCTGTGAGAAGACCTTCTCCTGAGGTGGAAGGAGCAAGGAGCAGAAGGAATGTGTGATGAACTGATCTTAAACACCCACTCTGCACACTCCTGTGCTGCTGAGGGGGAGGCAAGAGTGAAGTCATTTGGGCACAGGAAGAAGAAAAGAATGTGGGGGGGAAGGCATTACAACTTGGTCACATTTTCTCTTTCTTCAGACAGATTCAGTTAATTTTTTTTTTTTCTCCCCAAGCTGAACCTGTCTGCTGCTTGTCTGTTACCATAGTCAGTCAATACAACCCCCCTGTCTTTGTCTCTGTTAAGGAGCCTTTGGGTGGATTTCCCCTCCTTGTCCCACACTGGGGGGGGGGGGGTGTGAGTGAGGGGAGGGAGGCCTGAATGGTACCAGCAGAGCTGAAACTGCAGCACTTCTTCATTAAGAATGAATAGCACTCCTTAAAATTTTCTCCTCTGTAGTAATTTACCTTCAGGGTTAGGAAAGAAAATTTGGAAGAGTTTTGCTAGCATTCAGGAGGGGATTTAAATTGCAAAAAGAAATCCTATTTGTTTCAATAAAATCATAACATCTCCCAGGGGAGTTTCACTACACAAGAATAGAATATCATCTGGTTAGCTATGATGGGATGCAGAAATCCAAAAAGCTGGCATTAATTCACTACAGAGTTGAGGTTTTTTTGACATCCTTCACTGGAAGGTATAACATGAATATAGAACACCAAAGCTGTTACAGCAGAGGTAAGTGTGACCATGCAGAGCAAGAGGAAGTTATTTACAAAATTCATGGTGTTGAGAGGTTGCAGTAAAAGTTGATTACTCTTGCAGGGCAATGTTAAATAAGATGAAAGTGAAGATTAATACTTTTAATTTAATATTAAACATTTACTGTCCACAAACAATATATCTAACCCTATTAATCTCTTGCCTTCCACAAGGTAATACAAGCAGCTTAAAAATGAAAGTAGCTTGTATTGAAACAGAGCTGCTCATTTTGCTGAGTATAACAAGTGCCACTGAATGCACTACAATGGAATACTGCTATTCACATTTCAAAGATTATTCTTAAAGCAATAAAAAAAATATTCTAGGAAGCATGTAAGTAATGTCCAATCATTGTTCTGGATAAAACAGATGTTTATTATTTCACATATGATAATTATTAAATTTATACTACAAAGATAACAACTTTTTGTTGAAAAAGCAACCTGCTTTTTTTTTTTTTCCTCAGCTGAAGAACTTGAAAAAAAAACAATGTGATTCCAATTGATACAACCAGGGCTGTCAAGGTCCTAAATTACATGGAATTATCAAATTTTCAGGGTTGGAAAGGGACCTTTAAGACCATCTAGTTCCAACCCCCCTGCCACGGGCAGGGACACCTCCCACAGGTTGCTCAGAGCCCTGTCCAGCCTGGCACCTAACGGTGAAGAACTTCCTCCTGACATCCAATTTAAATCTACCCTCCTCTAGTTTGTAGACATTCCCCGTAGTCCTATCACCACCTGACATCCTAAAAAGTCCCTCAGCAGCTTTCTTGTAGACTCCTCTTCAGAGAGTGGGAGGCTACAATAAGGTCTCCTCAGAGCCTTCTCAGCTCCAGACTGAAAGGTGGTAATCACCATACAGCAATCAAAATATTTAAGTATTTATGGATTTTACAATTTGTGTGCAGCTTTCACTACAGATAAGTTTCCCACAGTATACAGATCTTTAAAGAAATTCTAGGCAAGTTACCCCTTTTTGCTATGCTCAGCAGAAGGCTCAGCACTGCTATCCTCTAAATCATATCTACAAAGCACTTTAAGTGATATTCCCTCAGAACCCTTTTCTAAGAATCTGTTCTCTGGCTTTAACTAAAAAAAAGCTTACAAAACTCTGATTTATTGTCACCATTTGTTTCCAAGAGCTTTATTACCTAACAATAGATCAGCTTAGCTTGCTTTAGGAATTAACAACAGTACATTAGTAGGTCAATTATAACACTCTAAAAGTTTAATTTGTAAACTAGTACAAATCATTGTTTCACAAAATGAGGCTTCCATCCTATTACTAATATATATTAACAATGCCAATTCCAGTCTAATTGTGGGTTTGATTTAAGACACTTAGGTCAATTTTATTGATAAGCAATGTCATCTACAATATATTACAGATGACCTGAAAGTTTACAGACAGAAAGCTAAAGACATAGCTGTAAGATTACTTTTTGTTGTTCCTTACAGCTTGATTAGTTTCAGGAACCAGACACAAATGATGCTAAAGACAATCCTGGGAGGGGAATTATTGCCTTGTAATACAACTTATCATTTATTTTAGTCCTCTACAGAAGTGTTGTCCTCCCAGTGGAAGAGGATGGAAATGCTTCCTGTTGTGTTCCTGCAGCTTCCCAGTAGACTGGTAGAATTTCAGTGGTTTAGTGTAGTGAAGGATCACTAAGCACAATCAACTGCAGAATTTTTGCTTCCTTACTTCAAGCAAGTAATTGAAGTAATCTTAAAACAGTGCATTTCTTATTTTTCTTCATTGCTATATTTTAGAGTTGTCTATGTTATGGTTACAGACCCATGGAAGCACTTGTTCTGTCAAGTCAGTGGTAAAGATCAGCATTTATCATGGGGGGAATTTTATTCCTAAGCTTTCCAATGGAAGCTCTACTCTGCTAGAAGCCATGAAAGAGTTCTAGGTTTGATCGGTTGCATCTCTGATTATGCCTCTAAAGCATGCAATTAGTCTTTTTGTTTTGTGTTTGCAGTGCAGTAGATGAGATCCTGAGAAGCTATAAGAAAGCACTCAAGAAAACAAATAATGTCCCTGTCTCATTCCTAGGAGAGAGCTGTCAGCTCCATTAGTGGAGAAATATGTAGGTCAGGCAATATGCTTAGTGCCTTTGTTTTCCATATTGTAAAGAGAGCCATTACAAATGACATACAGGCTTACAAGCAAATCTCAGAATAAGTGTCATAATGCCTGCTATTAACTGTGTTAGAGACACTTTAAATGTCTCTATCAATGCCTCATCTTTTCATGTGGCTACTAGCTCTTTTAGCTTCCACCCTTCCAAAATCAATGACGCAAGATGGGCCATGTGACAAAGAAGGGCCATGCTCACTGTCATGCAGGCTTCTTTCATGCAAGCAGTGTCATCATAAGAAGTTAATCTTTGAGGGGCAGAGGATGGAATTAGTTTTGCCCAATTTCAAGTTTTTATGAGGTCATATTTATTACTTTATTTGTATCCCAGGTAAGAGATGTGGCAGAAGCAGAAACATGGTGTAATAAATTACATAGGGAAAAACAGATTAAGGGAGATGAAAGAGATGAAAGACATTCAAACCACCAAAAATAAAGTATTAAAAAGTACTTCAATGGGAAGTACAGTATATATGTGGAAGCTATTCAAGGAACAATTTTGGCAAGATTTCGGGAGGTCATAATCCCTCAGACAATACAGAAGTCTTTCCTTTCAGATAGCAAAAGACATCTGTGCTGTTGGTCCATTACATGGAGAAAGTACAGAGGCTGAAAGGAAGTGACGGGGAGGACTGGCACTGAGACAACAGATACAGTGACTCAGTTCACCTGCCCAGGCTTCATTATAAACCAGCACTACCTGCTGGTACGTAATGTCTTTGCAGTATCTTGATGGTATATTTAGACACCATGTAGAGAAGTCAAAGATGTGTATGTTATTGTAAAAATATGGCTACTCTCTTAGGCAGTGGAAGTTAACAGTATCCAAAAAACAATTGGAGCACACCAGAATGTGGAGATGTACAGATACTGCAGATTCTGCATTAATTCAGTAGCCTGAACTCAATCCCATGGTGAAATTAGGAAAGAAATGGGCTTCATCACATTCTCCTTTCATCCGAATTGTGATCATCCCTTTTGTGGGTCTTGTGAAGTGAGTTGTCACAAAAAACTAATTCATGCCTCCTTCTGCCAGCACTAGGAAGTCCAGCTCTTTTAATTTTTTCTTCTCCTTTCTCTTTAGATAGTGTCAGTAAATCTAGGTTTTAATCAAGAGTTAAAAAAAGTGTGAAGACTGAAGCACAGACCTCTATACAGCAAGCAGCTGATCAGTGTGAACAGCACTAGCCAAGAGAAACTTTGTTCCCTGCATTTCATAGCACCAATATTGTTAGTGTGCATAGGAGCTTTCTAACCAAACAGAAGTATTATAAAAATAGAAGTTTACATGGTTTTTTGCTTATTAAGCAGCCTTATTGTTTTAAGTAGTAGTCAATTAATCATTGAAAATGTTGCCCTGACTATAATTAATAACTAGAGACAAAATACTATAGGCAAAAAGACAAGATAGATCTCAAGAAAAGTAAACATCTCCAAGAATAGATTTTTGCTCTCTTTACCGCTCCTGAAGCTCACAGATTGCTCTAGCAGAACCTGTGCTGCTAGAGACAGCACAATAAAAAGACAGAGAAAAAGAACTTGGGCTGTCAAAGTACAGTCACTTTTGAACCTTTAAAAGCAGGAATAGAGGGCAACAACTGATCCAACAAGAAGAATTGAGCATTAATACTTTGTAAATAAAAAAGGGATACCAGTAATATAAAACCAAGTAATTTCATCCTTCATACAGAAGCATTAAAACACACAGTTATAAGTATATAAAAATGTGTAAATCTGGAAGCCAAATTTTGCATGAATGCACAAATCACTTTCATAAACAGGTAATCCACAACTCTAGGCAAGTGAGGGTGGGGATCAGAAGGAAAGAAGTAAATACTTGAACCAGTTCTTTAGATGCTATCACATTCCCCAGCCACTCTAAAGCTGCAGTCTCCAAGACAGCTGAGCTGAGAGTTTCTTGGCACAAAAAGCAAGGGGGCAACCTCTTCCCTTAGACTTCTGCCCAGGCGTTTCTACTCCTTCCCCAGAAACACCCTGTGACAGTCTAGATCCTTCCATTCCTGCTCCCACCTTAGCAATACCTGTATCAGCATAAGGCTGTGAGAAAGGGAACAGGATTAGCACATCCTTTGCAGCAGCGGTGAAGCACAGTGATTGGCTTTACCTCGTGCTTCTGCCACCAAAGTCACCATCCTGGTGTGCACCAGCTGAGCTGCTCTTCAGGATCCATAATCCAGTAAATCTTCACTGAATGGCATGGATTTCAAAAGCCTCATCTACATCTAAGAGGTGTGAGGGAGGATAATATGATGCATTTGCAAAACCCTCACAGTGTTTGCAAAAACTTATATTGTTCCACAGTGCTTTTTTTCCAACACAGTTCATGAGGGAGCTTGTTCTGAAAAAAGGCTGTCAATAATAAGGAATGTACTCCTTAATTCCATTCATTCCTATACCAACACAAGTTCTTGTATAAATAAATTGTATTTAAAATGTATCATTATAAAATTCATAATACAGAGTTGACAAATAAGTAAAGATGGCTGATAGAAGTGTGAGGAACTTTTTCTTCAAATTAATCAAGGGCTATTTCCACTTTCAGTTAAAGATGCTCTTGGTAGCTGAGGTCAAATTGAACACTTTCTTTTTTTAATGCAACATTTCCACTGACTTAAAAAAGGCACTCTGCATATAAAGTGACTGACAAGTATTTATGGTTTCCATTTTATGTCTGAGAACACATACATCATGATATAATATATTCATTCCCAGCCTGTGTATGTACTAAGTAAATATTAAGACCAGGAATGTATGCATTATTCCTTGCTAATTTTGTCTTAAGAGCTACCTATTCAACTCCAAACTGAATTTCCATTCTTTTCTTCACAACACATTTCATATCTTAAGTTATGAATGTGCAACACAGGATGTCAAAGAAGCAATCAGCTGAAGAATACTATCATTCAGAAACCATTTAGAGGCAAACTGAAAACAAATTTTTTTTTAACCGTTAAAAATGCTACAGTGTATTAGGAATATAAGAATTGCTTCTATTATGGCCTGCAGTGCTGAATTTTTATTCATACTTAGGATTATTGCCCTTACAAAGTACTAAATTCAGCAAGCACATGTCATAAATTATGACAGTGATTTCTATGTGAAGCGAGATGCTTCTGAACTTAAGATGTGCAGAATAAAATACTCGGTGAAATAAAAATCCTTGCAGCTTGTACAACAGAGCCAATACAGTGTCATCAAACTCCTCCAGTCAAGTCTAGTTTATATCCCAACCACCAAGAGTGGCCAGGTTTCTGCTCACTCCATCTGCAGCACCTGGATGCAATGCTTCTCCCTCCAATCCAGTTAGGACACTACCCTTAGTCAAACATCATGATGAGTACATAGGAGATCCAGTAAAAATCTCTGACTGGGCCCCTGAAAGCTTCTTTCTGAGAGACAACCCACCCTTTGATGCGAAGGGCATGCTTAGGTGTCCAGCTGCTGCCTCACACCAGCAGGTAACTGGATGGACACCACCAACCCCCCCAGAAGGCACAGAAGCAGAGCAGTAGCCCAGGAACATATGGCAGGGGAAGCAAGGAGAAAGCCTGCCATAAGAAAGGCTTTTCAAAACCTCCCTAAGCAGCCAATACAGTGAGACCCAGGCAAAGGCGTGTACTCAGAGATCCTAAGTTGACACAGACAACTGTTTCCGATTCTCAAGCCCAATTATTTAGAAATTATTTTTCGTTCAGTAGTAAGTATTTGTAGATGCTGTGTACCCTTCATGTGAAGCTCCGGCAAGCCTCACAGACACACTTTGTGCATGTATCAAACATACTTAATTGAAACTTTTTTTAACCGTTAAAGAAACAGTACACAGGATCCAGTTTTGGTCACAGCTTTGGGATGGCCATAGTATTAAAGAAAGTAATAAAGCTGAAGTTTTCTGAGGGAGAAATATGGGTCCTGCAAGCTGGGAAAGACTGATGGAAGATACCAGATCAAGGCAGCGTCGACCATCACAGCAGGCAGCAGCAGCTTCCCTGTCCTACAGCTTCATGAATACCACCAAGAAAGGGAACACAATATGAAAAAGGCAGGAGAGAGCAGAAAGGCAAAGGAAAATGAAGGACATTCCAAAAGATTCAGAAAGCATTTAACAGTATGCTGAAGGGTGTTTCATTTTTTTTTCCCCCCCCTCATTGGTGTGGTGTTCGAATGTGCAGTTTGGGATCATTACACAAAACATTTTCCAAAGTAGTAGCAATCATACATATAAATATTAGCTTGGATGGCAGAGGTGCAATTGTATACCTATATACTCCTACAGCTCTACCCTTGGTTTCTCTCCTCATGCAAAGAACAAGCATCTCCCATACACTTATCTTTAACAAAGCAAAGTGTTCTTCCACTTACACATCCTCTTAATTGTTCCCAAGAAACAACGCATTTCTCTTCCCCTTTTTAAACCTAACCTGATGTGCAAAATGGTACCTTTCTTTCTGATTAGAAATATAATGTTGGAGGTGAAAGACTGAAGTGTCTGCTTCTGGGACCCTCTGAGGTCTCTTCCAATCTAAGCCATTCTGTGATTCTAGGATTTTTGAGAAGAGCTACACAGCACTACCTTTCATATACTTAAGCTTCTCCCATCCTGTTGGATTTCTACCATGGAGGAGAAAAGCATCGATTAGAAAAACATGCAGTGCAAGGAAACAGGATGGGAGAGACACCATCCATGTCATGGAATTCAGAGTCCATGGCCACAAATCCTCTCCTGGAAGCAGTGTTACAAGCCAGAAGCCAAACCTTACACACAGCCACTGGACACAGGTTTGGAAAGGCCGGAGTAGTGGCTATTACTACTGTAAGGCAATCTCAAGATGGCACAGTGACAAGCAGGGGGTGTGTTGACAAAGGAAAGCATGAGTTATGACAGAAAGAGTTGCTTCAGAAGCAATCCTGACCTCAGTAGGGAAAGATTAAATAAGCAGAGGAAAGTAGCAGGAATTCGAGCCTTGCAGCTAAAATAAATAGCTGCAATGCATAATCAAAGCAGTTGATACAGTTCCAGTGCTAAATACATATTGCACTTCTCAGGACAGTTAAGTAGCTCCACAAAACAAAAACACACACCAAAAAAAAAAAAACGCACACCAAAAAAAAGCACAACACCTGCATCCTGCACACACAAATTTCTGATACAAATTCACAGTTTGGATTTATATCAAAGCAGTGGACCTTTGAGGGAAGTGGCATTCACAGCATTATTTCTTCCAAGTAATAGTATGGGTAAATAAAAACTGTTTAGGAAGGATGGACTTGTATTGTCTATGACAGTGAATTAACCATCAGGGACCAATTCCTGTCTTTCAGTAAGCATTTTCAGAGGGATGAAGGGAAATTCACACTTAAGAGTAGAAAGTCTCCCCACAGCCATTTTCAAGCCCCAGGCTGCAGTACATGAAACTCATAGCAGCTACAGTATCTGGAAGAAAGTTTTGGTTTATTTTACAACTGGATTATTTTAATTTTCTTTCTATAAGCATACATTTGAAGAGGAGGGGATCCATGAAACATCTGAAAAAGCATTCAGAAAAACACCGTCCCCCACCTTGCTGCATCTGCACACAAATATTTCCAGCCATGATGCTCAGCCCCAGTGCCTTAAGCAGACATTGCAGTCAAACAGCACAGCCAGCAGCTCCACACCCCACTGCAAACAATCCAAAAAAATCTACATTATTCCCTCTAAAGCAGGGCTTAAAAGCATCCAACCACGAGTAGTCTAGTGGTTTTCGCTAGAACTTCAGTATGGAAAAGTTTTGTTAGACATTTAAGATGTTACTGCTGTTACTCTGTTACTGCTGTCACTTAGAATTTCGTAATTTTGTTGAAGGGTGAAAATACTGACAGAAAAAGCACATGAAGGACTCAAGAGACCAAATTAAAGAAACTACAATAATTTTTAATTTCATTTCTGGGAGAACTTTGTTTGAATTTCAGATTGGTAATATTACCTAAGGATTCCATTCAGTTCTGCTGTTTCAAATATATAATGAGATTAATTTGAGGGTTCTGCAAAGTTCTTTCCCATTAAAAATGATAATTACACTAATCAAAGCATTCAGTTAATTCATTGTGATACCACAAAATTACACTGGAAAAAGACTGTTAAATAACTGAAATAGGAATTCTTTTGACATTCCATGAAATTCTAACCTTCATAAATAATTTACTTCAAAAACCTCACTAAAAAAATTTAAACTATAGTAGTAATTTTTCCAAAACATTTCCACTTGTAGATTTGCAGAGAACTCTGAACATTATTATCAGTTGAACCTAAAGTTTAGCATTTTAATTTCCAAAACCTGGGTGTCCCTATAATCTTATATTATTGAACCAATAATACCCTTCTGATGTCAGAACTATACAAGTATTTTAACAGTAAACATTTATTTTCAATCAAATTCAAGTCCTACTACTCTTCCTTAGTATAGTAGCATCTTGCATGATCACAGTTGAATTGGACAGTAATATCTGTCACTTAAAAGCCCAACCATTAAGAGTTTTTTGTTCATTATGACTCCCGATCACTCCAAGTACAACAACAACAACAAAAAAAAAAAACAACAACAAAACAAAACAAAAAAACACTCCATGATGGTAAATCACATTTGGCCTCTTCATCTTCCAATAGCTCAAAGGCACTTCAGTCTAAATTTCTGTCTTGAAGGATTATGAGATTTAAATTGATATTTCGTGGGGAAATATTAACTTCTCAAGTTTTCACACTAATGGTAACACATGACACACAGACCAGAAGCACTCAGAGCACATACAAGGGCTCTGGATCAGACTACATGCAACAAGTATGAAAGCTGTTTGACACACTGTGCAGTTTAGTCAGTGGTACTTCCCTTGCTGACACTACATTAGGACAGAAACATACTGCCTAGCATTGTCAGGATGGTTCAAAATATCCCATTCTTTCTGGAAAGTCAACAGTAGGCCATACCTGGATTGACACAGAGGTGAACTTCCCAAAGGAGATTTATACACTCTGTGGAGAAAACATCTTGTTCTGCAGAGAGGCTCCAGCTGTCTCCCTCTCCAAGCTGTAAAGGCCTTTAAGGACAGCCAGAGAGATGAAGGAGGTGGAGTCTACCTCCTTCCATTGACCACATCACAGCCCAGTAACCTCACTCTGGACTCTCCAGGTAGAACACCCATACATCAGCACACATGAGGCTCCAGAGGCAGAAAATGGTTTATGGCCATGTAAATGAGCCATAGAGCCAGCAGATTATTTTTAATCAGTAATGAGCAACAGCTAAATTCAACTGTAATAATAACTATCTGTTGGCAAAACTTCTGGAATACCTTTATTAAAAGTCATCTAAACCCCTATTTAGAGTGAGATTAATTACTACAAGATCAGAAAGTAAATCTGTTAAGAAAGCCCTGTTAATTCTAATCTTCCTAAATGTACAGAACTCGGAGATAATGCCGAAGTCAGGATCTGTCATGCAGAACCAAGAACAGTACTTTGCCCTAAGTAGTTTACGTTATGTGTTGTGTTATATTACTTGAAAACAAAGTGTATCCATCGGAGGCAAGAATAATTTTACCTAATCTATATGTGTAGGATTCCAGGAAAAAGGCAGACAGAAGGTCAAAAGTATGAATTATGCAAACTGTATCAAACTCCTACCCTACCTTGAAGCTAGAACAGGCTTTGAATGGAGAAAGAAACCAGGATGGAACATATATTGAACAATTTTCTCCATAACTGGTTCTTACTCACCTTAGATGTAAAATTTTATTTAGCTTATATCACAAGGACACATCCTTATTAGAGTAGCACATTTATGTGAGTCCCTTTGAAAGGATTTAATGCAAACAAGTCTGAAATAATTGAAGGGAAGATATTTTCTGGCTGTTCTCAAAAGAGCTTAGTGAAGAAGAAGGTAGCAGGAAACAATTACTTTATTATATTGATTTTTTTAGGAAAAAATCAAAGTAAGGTAGGTCAAATAAACCAATTCTCTTTTGTAAAAATCACTAGAAGCAAGCAGAACATGAGTGAATTTACATGTCAAAAAGTGTTTGTAACCATTCTGCAAAATAAGATCTGTACATTATTACTCTAATAAGGCAGGTAATAAGAGAGTAGCTTGGTTCATTACTGCACACTGCTATTTTAAAATAGCTTAAAGTGTAATGTATACACATTTTTCCTAATTTAATCAAGCCATTAATCTGAAAAATGACTGATTGTGTATTACATTACAGCTCACTGCAAAATTTTGAATCATAGTACATAACTGGCCTGGAGCTGCTTTAAACACATCTACCTAAAATGGAAAAATACTTCCACACAACACTGCAAAGCAAATTGCCTTATTTAAATCTTTACCCAAGCTGTGCATTCTTAATCTCCAAGACTCTTCTGCTGTGTGACCAAAAGGTTTCAGCCACCACATAAAAGTTAAACACAGTAGTGTCCACTACAGCTTCTCAGTAATAATTCACTGGGCCTTTGACTACAAAGTAGAAATTAGCATCGACTAGTGCTTCAATATTTAATACAATCTAAAATTTGTCAGGCTTCTCTAAATTAATATAGTTTCACATCAAATACCTGAAAAGGAGTTCCTCCTTTATTTGACCAATATTCTCAAGGGGATACCTGCAGTACTTGAAATTTCAAGTGTTTTGCAGAAGTAACCTCAGTTCAGTGTTAGCAATTACTATTGTTAACATCAATCACATTAAAATTAGCTACAGGACTGACTCCAAGTTTCCCAAGATGAGGGCATAACTTCTGTTACATCCTGACTATACAACCTGGTATACATCTGCAAAACTGAAGGGACCCAAGTGTTCATCTTGAACCCCTTCTCTGCAAAGTCATAGCCACCTCACTACATCTCCCTCTGACCTATGAAGGATGCAGATGATTCCCTATATTTCTTCCATACCTTCCCTACTTCCACAGCTTCTTTAAGACAGAAAAAAACTTAGTTCCAAAAGTGCATATGCATAAGCATCTAAAGGCTGTCAGGCAGCATCATCCTAAATCCATCAGAAAGTTGTAGGTTATCTGAAAATGAGCATTTACAGGTCAATTATGAATTTTTGTAACTGACATCTAAACTTCCCCTGACTTGGCCACTGGTAGAATTAATGGGAAAGGAGCTCAGAGTTTGTGTTATCTTCTGTTGATAAACCTCTACAAGGAAAACTAAGAACAGAAACTGAGATCTCTTCCTTTTAAAAGCTGTGCATGACTTAGGTTTACACTGAGAACTTGATCTTGTTCCTTCCCACTCTCCCAGTACAAAGTGTGATATTCAAACCCTTCACATTAAGTCACTTCTGAGGTTATTACTTAGAGCAAATCTAAGTCAAACAGCAACTTTAACAGAGCTTCTAACAATAACATAACATCCCATGCTTTACTGAATTCATATTGGACAATCAATAGAAACTAATTATTAATAAAAGCCATAAAAGACATATTTTTCTGACATTTTTCAGAGAGTACAATCTGCCCTCCTACTGCTAAGTGAACTGATTAGTGCCAGCTTAGTCAAACGCTTGAAAAAAGATAACAAAAATTGTGCCAAAAGCAACAATTACATCCTTTTGCACACATGCAGAAAAGTATTTCAAAGCAGTACTAAACAAATGAGTCTATTTCCTTGGTTTCTAATTGCATTTAAAATTAAAAAACACTTTTCCATAAGCACATAATTTTACATTCCTGAAAAACACAAGAATGAAGGTCAAAATAAATAAAAAGAACTGCACTCAGGCTTGCACAATGTCTATTATTTCCTGTAGAAATTCATCCTTTTTCCCCAGGTGTTCCATAAATATTGCCTTCCATTGTTTCCCCATCTCCACTATAACATGTGTCAGTCAGAAGCAGGACAATTTTTGCAGTAGATACCCACTGCACAACTTTTTGAAACTTCACTTTATAAAACAGTGAAAAACTCCAGGCAGAACACATTCCCACCTGTCAGGCAGTGCAGAGAGGGTTCAGAAAGCCTTTCCAAAACCCAGCTTTAGTCCACCTCAATGAGAACAGAACCCAGCCACATTTTTTCATTTCTACCATCCGAGTTAACTGTGATGAAAATCCATACCCTTGCAAACTTACTATAATTCGGTGTTTGTTTATAGCAAAAGTTAAGAAATCTCTGCTTTCCTTTTTCTTTTTTACTTTTATTCACTATGACTTGAGAGCCCTGGAAGAAGGAAGGAGCCAGGGACAGGGTGAAAGTCAACTTTGCCAATTGCTGTCACTGCACCCAGCTGCTCCCCCAGCCCTCCTGCAGACAGTAGCACAGCATGAATGAACCCCAGGAGCAGGCAGGGAGGGAGGGAGGACAGCAGGAACAGGACAAGGTCACTCAGAGGCACAGAAAAACGGCATGGGACAGCCAGGCCACTCCAGCATCCAGAGCTGGGGCCTGCCTGCAGGACTCCCAGAGCTGGACAAGAGCAGGAGAAAAACAATTATTGTTCTTGTTTCTTATTTTTTCCTGCTTGCGCTGTTCTTTAATGTTTTGACTTCCTGCAGTTACCCTATGAATGTCCTTTTTATGGCTGCTTCTGTTCATTTCTTTGTCCTTTCCCATTCAGTTAATTTTCTTTCCCTACCTAGCTCTTTATTGCCTGCATATTTTTCCCTCTCCTAGCTTCTCTATTTTCTTAAAGTTTTTCCCACTTGAAAGGACCAGTTTGCTTTTAATGATGAAATGCCTTAGCAGGACTACAGTTTTAACTTTGCTTCTAGTTTTTTCAAAAAAACATGAATATAAACATTTGTAGTGACCAAATAATAAACATCAGAATAATTTCCTTGAGACGGTATATTTTGCACAGTATATAACTCTGCATTCAGGATATATGGCAGATATATTATATTTGACTTATTTTTGTATCCTTTACTGCACAAAATATAAGTAAATACGTGACAAAAGAATTCAGAATGTGTTACTCACCACAATCATTTACCTTGGTAACCACACATGAGTTTTATGCTCCCCAACAGAGGCGCTTCCCATTTTCCTTCTTCATGACTCTGTCTGGTGGGTGTTTAAAAAAAAATAAAAAAAAATAAAAAAAAAAATTATTCAAAGAAACAACAGCATAGAAACACACATAGGCCCTTCAATTTCCATGTAAGACCTAGACCTCATCCACTTGGGGAATTCTCTTCATTGTAACAAGTGGTAGGCAGTTACTCACATAGATAATTCAGCATAAATTTGAAGCAAAGACAGAGGAAGCAACTCTGGTCACCAGCAGATTTTACCTCCTGCTCACACTGAATTTCATCAACACAAATTGCAGCTTCACCTGTCTGCAGTACACAGCATAATTGCATCAGCACACAGCTGCTGAGCTGGTAGATAATTCAACACAGACATAGCTCCAAAGGGTAGCTTCAGTCCCAGGTGAACTAAAATTAGACCTAAAGAAGCCAGTGAACTTAAAGTAGAAAGAAAACAGGTGGGAATTCTTTGATAATGACCACTATTCAGAGTAGCTGTGTTTGCTTCTGCAGAGAGTCTGATTTTGCACAGCTGCAGAGATTTTTTTATTGAGCTTTTTAGAGCAAATCTTTCCCTGTTTTCTTTAGCATAGGACCAATGCTTTGAGGGCTGGTCTCAGCTCTACAATGAGTGTAAGAATCATGTTAGGCTTACACAGAGCAAACCAGAAATGCTTGTTTGATTCTTCCAAGTTTTCCATGCCCTGGGCTGAGGAGAGATGGATTGCAGTAATCCCCCAGAAATGATGCACTTGGTACCTACCCAGCTGCCCCTATCCAAAGTTAAAACCAAACTACAAAGCAACAATTGCAAAGGTGTACAAGACAGAAAACCAAGCAAGACATGTCCTGAGAGAAGCAGCACAGACTCCCACTCTTCTTCCAGCAGGTCCAGAACAGACTCAGCCTTTTTAAGTAAAGCACAGTCCCCCTACTAAAATTAAAGTCTTTAGCAGAGCACACCCCCACAGCCACCACTACAGAGAAATAGCAAGCAAAGAATCAAATTGGAAGATTTAAAATAAACAAATACCTGGAAAACAGCAGAGGGACACAGCCCCATCACATCCAGAGCAACACCAAGCCAAAGCTGAGCAAACCAGCCCTTCCCTGTCCCTGCTGAGGCCCCTGCCCAGGGGAACCTGTCCTTGGCACAGGCTCAGCTCCCCAGCTGCCTCTCTGCAGGGCTCTGAGCCCCCTTGCCTGCATTTGGGGCAGCTGCAGACTCCCTTGAGCTGCTGAGGGCTTCAGTTGCCACCATGCTTGCAAGGAGATGTGCCAGTGCGCGGTGAATGTTTGCTTCTAAAGTAATGCTTACGGGAGGTAAATGGCAGATTTACCCTCTTTTACACTATAGATACCTGTAGTAATATGAGATCACTGCTGTCCCAAAGCTTAAAGAATTATTTCTGGGAGAAAGAATAGTCTTAAAATACAGCCCTTAATGTGCTGCATCCTCTTTGCGTAAGTCTTTGGTTTTTTACTGAAGTTTTATTGCATGAGAATTTCAATTATTGCTGATAATCATTTAAATCAGGGACCAAAACAGTTCATTGCAGACCCTGTGGGACAGCTGAATTAAAAGAAAAAAAGCCTCTTGAATTCTAACAGGAATAGAAATGGTGTAAAAAAAATGCAAGATTCCCTTGCATGTAAAAAAAAAGCATTTCCCTGTGGGTGTCTGAATGGTTTTCTTACATGTTTATCTGGAAACATATCTCAATTCACAAGTAGCAGGCACATTTGTGGTAAAATGTATTTAATCATAGATAACGTGGTGGTATATAATGTAAAATTTATGGCACAGACTATTTGGCTGGTAAGAAGAGGTATTCAACATTAGTGTGTGATAATGAACTGGCAGGTCCTGTGCACAAGATTTTTCTTCCAGAAGCTGTTGACACCTTTGGGTTGCAGTGAAGACCACAGGAGCAGAGACAGTTTCTACCTCTCCAGAACTGACCCTGCAGCTGCAAGTTTCATGAGGACATCCTGCTCTAGTGGAGCACTCCTTGTCTTGTCCCCAGTCCTAAGGCCTGAAGACCACACCTTGTGAAAAATCTGATTGAAGTGTTCCAGCTACCAGGCTGAACTGTGAGGCTGGAATGACAGCAAGGAAAGGGTAGCTTTCTTGTCTGACATAGTGCTGCTATCCTTATGAAATACAAAATAGAGACATTACTCAAAAACATGGTCCAAATGTATTTTACATCTTGAAACTGGCACAGCTTTGTGTAGAGGCAAGCATGTTTTCTTATAGCATGGAATTAAAGGGAAAATGTTCTGTGTATCTACTGTTTCTTTTTATGACTGAAATTGAGATACCTGGTTTATATAAAAAAGGAACACAAACCAGGACTAGCATTCTGAAAAGAAAGCAGGGGTACAACACTGCTTTTGCCAAAAACTGCTAATGGTTTAATTTGCTCTGACAATGAAAAAACACCAGGAAAACCATCACAACAGGCTGCTGTGTTATTAGTGACAGTCACATGGTTGGCAACTTCTCCTCTGTGATGTACTTTTCTTTAGCTAATAAGAAAAGTTTGCTGCTTTCTTGAAGTTCTCTTATACAGTGTGAGTCTGTCTTTAAATTCAATAAGAAAACACTTATCTCATTACTGTATTATCCTTGAATTACAACATCAAATTGAAATGATTGCTCTCTGAGTAGTAAGCTGCTTCAGACTGTGTGAAGGGGACATTTTGCTCTCTGGATTTACTGCCCTGTGACCACAATAGAAATAAAATGTCTTTATAGCTCATCTTGTTATGACGTGCTCTTGGGAAAGTTTTCTGACCCCCAAGTTCTTATCACCAAGATTCAGAATGAAAAGTCTCCAAATACATTTTCTTTCTTTAATTTGTCACGATTTGGAATTCGTATGCTACTTTCCAGGTACTTACGTGAAATAGCAAAAGAGGCAGCCAGGGGTGTTTTTGCCACTGTCTGGGTTTTGAGGACAGGAGGTGGCTGCTCTCAGAGGCTGTACCACTCACACACATGGTGACTGTGGTCTGGCAGCACACTGCATCCCAGTGCCCCTTCTGAGAGGTGTCCAGGTGACTTCTGTCTGCCCAGCTACTTCTGCAAGACTGGGAGGACCTTGCAAAGCAGAAATATGCCTGTGAGTTCCCAGCCACTACTGGCTTTGGCTAGTCTGCCAATTTCCTATAATAGCATGGAAAGGAAATAGTTTTCTTATTGGAAAACTTATTTAGCATATCTGTGAGAAATAAGGAAATGAAATGTGTAAATAAACACGTTAGAGTGAACCCAAATGAAGAAAAATGAACATCTTTCAACATCTTAAAGTATTTTTAATAAATACATAAACTGTCTCATCTTCAAGTATCAATTACATAAAATCAAGGAAATGGTTATAAATTGATATAAGTACAGAATAAATTGTGTGCTGCTTCAGTACACATTTGTTCTATAAAGCATGTGTTGAATCACAGTGTAACCTCAGTTCTGACCTTAAATAAATATGACTAACAATAACAACTGGAAAAGATAATCATAAAAAATATGTATTTATGTACACACTAATGAAATCTACTGACAAGTGTCAAATATGTGCAAGTCTGCACATATATGTTTTCTTAGAATAGGTGGAAAATTGTGCAATAGACTGGTATAACCAACAGAAGCCACAGCCATGAAAGATACTTCAAAATTCTACAGCCTTTTAATATATTAGACTATTAGAAATGTCTGTAAGAGTATCCATTAAGACACTGATTTAAAGAATCCCCAGCACACTGTCCAGGGTCACAATTGCAGCACTGTCATGAAGTATGTGTTTCTTTGTACTTGGATGAAAGCATGTTTATTAGGAGGCTGACAGATGAGCAGCTATGTCCAGAAGTATTTATTTCTTTTCTTTTAAAAAGCTTGTTTTCTGGTGATTTGTTATTACTGTTTGGCCAGTGAATTACGTTTTTAGGTTTGGTTTTCATCTTGTTTTTTTGCTAGGAACCTCTACATAATAAAGGTACAACATTATAAATCACCGAGGGAAACATGTGTGGGTTTTCAGCTGGGCTCTCTTCTTTCAGCAGCACTTATGGACTTGCTATGGGCACCTTTCCATATGGCAGCACCCAAAGAAGAGTTTGCATATATTTACCATTATTTGACACCCTTTTGCCCTGTGCTTTCTACGCTTTTCCGTATAGCTCAGGAAGAAATTCAGAAAATTGAGCCTAAATGAGATTACCTTGATAATACAGCACTCCTTTGGAGGCCAGCTTTGAGAACAAGGTACGATACTGCAAATCTCCAAGCTGAGCAGGTGTGATAATGAATTCAAGAGCTGAGAATATGTCACTGTGAATTCAGTTGTTCTCAAAGCTTAATATGTGCGTGTTGCAATTTGATGATGCTTTATGCAATCGCAGAGTTGTTACTGTCAGAAACAATCTGTTTACTTTGCATATTTTCACATTTTTGTGAGCTGCATAGATTCTATCTTCTGCAATTGGAATGGAGATTTACCAATTTACTTTATTTTTCAAGATAAGTAGCCTTGCAAAGGATCTGAAAAGGTCCCAGCATGCAAAATTTTGGAAAATTCTGGGGCATAATGATATTCATGAGGATTCAAGTTCCACATTCATCTGACCTTGACAGCCCAACCAAGGCTGGAGAATCTCAGAGACCAAGCTCCATGGGTCAGAAACCTCCAGGAAGGAGAGCAGAAAGGAAACCACATGCTCTTGGCTTGCCAGTCCAGTACTCTGACACCAGATGGGGAGGCTCATAGCAGTGGAAAAACTATATAAAGAGCATGGCAGCAGCAATGGTGGCTTTAATGGGTGCAGATTAAAAAGAGAGACTAAAACATTTCTGCTGGTTCCCTGTCCATGCAGCCTGCAGAGAAGGCAGGTGTCTGAAAATCAGGCAGCAAGTCAGTCCTGTGGGAGATCACTGAACAGCAGATCCTAAGCTGCCGTCATCGCCCACCCAAAAGGCAGAGGGCTCATGGCAGGAGGAGGACAAGCAAGAAGCAGACAGCTCCTGCCTCTTCTCATAACTTGGAGGAGCCATTATGAGCTTCTGTGTCCAGAAGACAACAATATGAGTCTACTTGCAAGACCTGTTCTCACCTTCCCTTGTCTGCTGAGACAGAGGATTCCCATAGCTAGGATGCTGATGGACATAAGTCATTATATCTGCACCCACTCCAGTATGGATGCTGCCAGCATTGTACTCTAAATTTGAATCTGAAAAAGGTAAGTTACAGAAAATGAGTAAAGATTTAGAACACAGGTTTTGGAGCCTTAATCCAGCTATTGCTACTGATGTGACTATAATAACAGTTTTTAACAATTTTGAGACACTGAATACATATTTAAGTGCCACGTCTCTGAATTTAATTTGTGTCATCTAATACATACACCTAAGTATCTTGACCACCACATGAACACATGGTATTCACTAAAAATGAAAACATTTCCCTCCCAATAAGGAAGCACCAGTACAGCTGGCAGCATCTCCTTCTGCAGTTGTTGAGTCCCTGAGGCTTTGTGAAATATTTTGTTTGCTTTCAGTCATATGCTCATTTGATGTAGGTCTTCTTTGCATTATAAAATCATAATGGTTTTATAAACTTCAATATAAATTCTGTTCAATTTTGCAAGAAGCCAAGGTGGTAGGAATTCATCATGTACTATATTTCCAAAGCAGAGAGCTTCATGGATTGAGTATTTAAAAGACCCAAGTATCGATGGCTATAAAGTAAAAGTAAAACAAAGTTGTGTATTGAAAAGTGTTTTTTTCAAACATTAAAAAGTGCTTTTAGATTTGAAAAACGAAGCACTTTTGAAAACATTTGCATTGACAGTTTTCAGAAGTCTCATCTTTAAGTTTGAAAACCACGTAGAAAACTAAGAAAACATTTAGATATACATTTAAAATTCCTCTATAGAGTTTGTCATAACAAAAACATATTCCAGGTTTTTTCAATAGCATGTTAGTTAGGCAAGATCAACTGTTAGTGTTACAGGAAAGAATTTCTAAATTTCAAAACAGTTAAGTTTCTATTTTTGCTGAATTAAAACATTTGTGTTTATTTTTAACAATGCTTGATCTATGTAATTAGTAATTTTCTGGAGAAAAAAAAAATCTGTATATATGTAGTGATAAGGTTAAATTCACTTTTTCTTTGTTAATCCATTAATTGTGTGCTTCTGACAGCAAAGTTGGAGGAATATCTAAAAATCTCTGCTTGTAGTAGCAGTTGAGACTATTCTCCACTTTACAGAAGATAGTCAGTAGTGTGCAGTACTGGGCCCACAGGTCTTGGATCAGTGAAAAAATTATGAAAGCAACACATTCTTGAAATGCTAGGTTCTGCTTGCTTTCTTTCCCCTAAAGCTTTCTGGTTTTTAAATCTAAATTTCTAAAGTTTATACAATTTCTTTTGTGTTGTTTACTTCCAAGCAAGTTTTTAGATGTTGGAAGAAGTATAACAGGATTGAGAAATTCCATAAATTCTAAGTTAGAATTTTCTGGTTTAAGATGTTAAGATAAGTACATTCCTCTTTTCAAAAGATAGTCTAATGAAAGTAAAATTAGTCCATAAAGTCGATTTGGGATTTACTTTCATATCTTTTTCACTCACAATGCATTTAAGATTAAGCTACCAAAAAATAAAAACAAGCTTGGTCCCTAGAAAGCTTAAGAATTGTTCACCCTGTTTGCTTAATTTAATTTTTTTTTTAATGTGGTTAGCATCTAAATAAACCTTATCAAACACTTCTTGCTCTACTGACAATTTTCTGACCTCCTAGTTGAAGATCTGAGCCCTAACTTGGTTTATGGATGAGTAATCACAGCAGGTCCACAGCAGAACCTATACTAGAACTACAAATACATCATCTGCAGCATTGTAAATCAAAGCCTCAAAGAGCATCATTTAGCCTGAAGCTAAAATTGCTTGTTTATCAGATGGTGCCTAGCTTAGCATGGAGCAGTTTCTTGTAAATCTCAGGGACCTTTTACAGCATATACTTAAGCAGGCATATTGGCTCCTGGGAGACTTTCTGAGAGCTTTAATGACTGCAGACTGCTAAAAGATCCAGGCCTTGGTTTAGTTAAGTGGTTACTTGTATAGCTTGGCTCCATTTTGTAAACTCCCAAAGATAAGGTGTCTGCTTTATCTGGGGAAAAAGCAAGCATTAGTTTCTTAGGAAATCTTTATATCCTAAGTGTTAATGTTCTTGTGGCTTTTGGTATTTTGACCTTTGTCTTCTCACTTTTGATTTATGGTGGGAGCAGATTCTTTTCCCTCTAAGCCCTTCCTATGTTTTATAGCTACTCCGAAAAGCACAGTGAAATACTCAGCACAGCTTTTAAAAGTAGGTGTAAGGCTGCACTATTCATAAATAGATTGTACAGCTCAGGGCTCTCCGGTAACAAGGAAGCAAGAAGACCACCCATTGTATTTCCTACAATTATTCCCTGCTTTACTTCCTAATAAAATGGGTGGTCACAACAGCTGCCTGGCCCACCACTCACTGCAACCCAGGGCAAAGCCCGGGCTCTCCAGCCCAGCTCTAGCCCCTTGGTGAGAGGGCGCAGTGCTGGCAGCTCCCCTTGGTCTGCTGCATGGATATCATGTGTTGGATGGGTTTAACACCAGGACACCGGTGGCCAGGCAGCTACTTGCTGATAGGTACTTGCATACACTTGGTATGTAATTTGCTAATTGTAGAGCTTATTATCTGGGTCTCTCACTTTTTGATTTGAGTTAATTAGAGTTCACCTCGATGCAGCCACCTGCTGTGCTGTCACACACAGCATGCATTGGTACAACAAAAACAAGGAATTTCTTTAATAAGCTTGTGCAAGCAAAATGTGCTCCCACTTAGATGTGTGAAATGGCATCACTACAATGTCATAGACTAAAAAGGGGAACATCATTTATTTCAGCTGGCCTGGTAATGATGCAAATGAGAGGAAAAAATGGTCCATTGCATTTATAGGCAGAAGACCCAATGCATTTAAAATCTAATTTGGCTTTACCAATTACTCAATATCTTTAAGTCATTCTGACTTCCCATATTTTTTCCTTGCTCTGAGTTCAAAGCAGGAAGATATGATTTTTGTTGCTGCTAGTAGTGATATTAACATTTCTTGAACCAGGACTTTTTACTGGTTTTTTGAATGCAAACCTCCTTCAGCACCAATGCAAGGATTTGCCTGTATTCCTATGGGTCAGCATACTCTATTTATAGTAGAAAATATATTCCCTTGCTGAATGTTTTTCAAACAGAACAAATCATTATAACACACAGCTAAGGAAAAGCTTAACAACTTTAAAGGTGCACAGAAGCAGCTGTCTTTCAAAGCTATTACTTTCAAACTACACCAAAAATGTGAGTTTCCTTTTCAGTAGGTATTTAACTGGCAATAGCAGATTTATTTGGATATACAATTGTATATGTTTGCTTTGCTACATTTTAAAAACAGAATTGAAACCAAATCCTATTTTCTTATACACAGCCCAAGTAAGTAGACTTTTGTACAAAAGATGTAAGATGTCAGGACATCTGGACTACATCTGGAGATATTTTTTCAGCATGGGATCAGTAATGGGTGACATATTTACTACATTACTATGCAAAGATAGTTGAGGTGGCTTTGAACCAACTGCTGCAGTCTAGTTTGGTTTGCCAGGAGCTCAGGAAAAAATAAGCCCGGCTGCTCTGTACTCTCATCACTCTTTCCCCTAAAACTCAACTTTTGCTCACTGTTCAGTATCATTTGCTGTTTTGCATGTGATCTAGACACTCACTCAGAGACACCTTCATGTCCAGACACAGAGAAACTTCTTTAAATCTGACATGTACTCTGACATACAATATCAATACTGTTGATAAGAGAAATTGTGATAGTTTCTGATTTTTATTGGAAGGCCAGATAAAAGTAAAACAGGAATAATAAATTAAAATTGCATCTAGATAGCTGGACATAGATATATAATATGGCTTGTACCAATTTCTCTTTTTTAAAATAATTCCTACTGAATTCCTGCTGAGCAGAGTGGTTTTAACACTATCCGTATTTTCACAGGAGCCCTTCTGTGGCCTCATACACAATGTATCATTGACATGAAAGTATTTTAACATTTGTCAGAACTGGGGAGGGGGGGGAGTTGTTACAAATGCAGACTTCTACTGATGGTATTTGGCATGGTTTGGCACTTCATAAATTCCAAGCACTGTCATCATTTGAATCCCTAACTCCATTTTACTTCTATGATGAAAGTGTCAATATTCTCATTTGGCAAATGCAGAAACTGAAATAGACCGACAAATTTGGCTACCTAGGATCACAAAGGATACAGCTATAACACAGTTAAACATATAGCTGCTGCTGGCACCAGCAAGGGCTGCTCCCAGGAAGTGCACTGGGCCGCACACAGAAGCTGCCAGCTCTATCCAGGAGTTTGAGTAAATGCAGCTGCTCTAGCTAAGAACTTTGGGTGTCATTTCTTGAGTTGCAATTATGGCTTTAGATACATAAGGCCACAGAGAGCTAGTGGAAAAGTCAAAATTAAAAGTTAGGATTTCCGTCTTTCAAAGGCAGCATCATTTCTCCACTTGTGCTGTTCACAGTCATTTTGATTTTCCCAGCTAAAACATACTGGCTGCCAGCACAGACACACACATAAAAATCCTGTGTATGCATGCAAGAGTGCTCTACAGACTAGGTGTAACAGGAACACACATAGAAATATTCTGTGGTAAAGGGTACAACATTCTTTAAACTCTTAAACCAAACAGTTTCAAGAAATGGCTTAATTTAGTAAACATTGTCCAGTTGTTGATGGAAGTTGTTTCAGAGCTTAAGGAAAGAAGTCCATACAAGGAAAAAACAAGGCATTTGAACTTTCCAGTCACTGATCCTACAGTGGGATTTAGTGTTTGGTCACTGTCCTCTCTTTTTTCCTTTTAATATTGCTGCCCCCTGTCAGACTCCCAGGTTTAGCACCACCTGACTCTTTCACTTGGATTCTGTTCAGATTTCAGGTCCAGAATCTGTGTCTAAAGCTTTATCCCATGCAATACAGAGTATAAAATATGCAAGCAAACTTGTAAAAAGTGAATTTTCCAACCAATATATTAATCAGGGGGGAAAATGTAACTACCCAACAAGGGTTTGACCTCCTAAATCCTGTGAGCAAAAGAGGATAATCCTGAACCCACTGGAGGTGAGTGCAAAAACTGTACTGACTCAATTTGCCTCAAGAGCTGTTAGTTTCTGCATGGCTATATTCTTAAGAGCATCTTTTACTACAAAACATGTTGAAAATCAACATTTTTGTAAAAATAAAGAATTTATTCTGTAGGCAAGAATTAGATAAGATTGGAACTTTAAGGCAAGAAATTTTTAAACAGACGAATGGTGCTTGTTTTTAAAAATTGAGGACATTGAATCAAACTCTGAGATGCAGTAACTCTTTCTCCAGCTCTGCAAATATCCTAAGTGAAGTCTGCAAGAAGCTGTGGAAGATTCTCAAGTTAAAAAATTTTTCAGCTTAGTGCTGCAATAGGCTAAATTTATCAATACACCCATATTAAAAGATAAATGCTAAAGATAGGATGCCCAGTAACCTCTTCTTGCACTTGCACTTGCAGGAGCAGTTTCAAATTCAAAAAAACTAGGAAAATTATAGTGTTCCAGTTTTACTTAGCTACAGAAATATTTCCAAATTGAAAAAAGGTTGAATTCATAAACACTTATTGGGAAGACTGTTTCTAAAATGCTTCTGGTAGTGGTGGGACTTCAAAGCTTTCCCACATGTAGACATATTTTTTGTCTGAGTAGCTTGCTGTCATTAATTTCACCAGGCAAAAATCTTAACCTAAATTTTCCAGAAAATAATGTTTCTAACAGCCTTTCCTGAAGTGTTTCACACACGTGAAAAATCCCACAAATAATAAGTCTATTACTCACAGATATGAGATTATGTGTGATTGGTTTTGGAGGAGACATGACTAACTTCAACATCAAACCCAAACAGGGAACAGAGGGGCAAGCAAGTTGAGCTGCTTTGCTTTTAAGCCAAGCTGGGAATTACCATGGTTATTTCTGCACAGTAGAAGCTTTAAGGAGAATGCTTTTATTTAGACTACAAGGTCTTTCAGTGGCAGAGACACAGTGCCCACATTTGTTTACAGCTCATGTAATAATTACAACTGTTAAAATAATGCCACCGGAAAATGTTTTCATGATTTTTTTTTTTTTCCTGTTTGATTAGCCTTAGGGGATAAAAAAACCTTCTCTAAACCATGAAACTTGTAAATTCCTTTCTTTGGTAAAAGGGTGCTCCTGCATTGCTTTAACAAAGCTCCATCAGCCAATGCAGAACCCAGTGAGGTGCAGAGAAAGGGGCTGGGTCCCTCCCCAGGCCAGTAGCCTCCTGCAGGGTGCCTGCCACCAGCACTGAGGTAAAACTGATACTGATGCTGATGCTGCTGCTACATGGGGAAATTAAAAACAAAAACAAAACAAAAAAAAACCCAAAACAAAAAACCCAAACCAAACCAAACAAACAAAAAAAAAACAACAAAAAACAAACCACAAACAGCCAAATATACCTATATACCTTCCCTTTCTTCTTCCATCTTTAGAAAAGTGAGGTCAACTTGTTGCAGTGAAAACAGTGATTTCCACAAGTCAGCCCCACAGAGTCTGGTGAGAAAAATGAACATTTTCATGTTCATGGTCTGGTGGAAATTAACATTTCCATACATAGCCAGGATGGAAAAAGTCAGAGAGATCCTGCCTCACCTTAAACTGAAGTAGGATCACAGCCCTGACAGAGAAGGAGGTGGCGAAAATACTAATGCACTTAATTGTCTTTGAATTTCTCCTTAGGAATAAATGAGGCTTGAGTTTGTAAGATATGAAAAGCACAACAGGGAATCTGCCATTTTCCTTTGTTGCATTGGCACAAGTAACTTCAAGCAAGTTTTTCCTTCCTCCACGTTTGCAGTCAGGTCAGTCTCATTAGTGCCATCAAGGCACCAGTAGTAATGTAGGAGACTTGCATTTGCTGCTGGCTATTTGTTTATGTACTTTTGTATTGATCCGTAAATACATCCGGGAACACTTGCACCATCTGCTGCACATTTGTCAGTTACTGAATGGAGGATGGACATCTGGGGTTGTCACTTCTTTTTTCTGGATTCTCCCCCATAAGAGCCGAGAGCAAAGAGCCTGTCTGCCTGTAGTGAAAAGGCAGGTGGGTACATGTGACATTACCACCTAATCATCCGGGTCTAAGTGTTCTAAGCATCCTTCCACTTTGTAGTTACTTTGTAAAATTCAGTGTGAAAACATCATGAAATATAAAAAGAGCAGCCATAGTGTTCCTTTGTAGTATGAATTGCAAGGTTAAATGTTAATATGACAGACAAATGCAATCATCTCCCATGTGTGCAGGACATTGCAAAACCCCAGAGGTGGGGAAAATCACAGAATGTAAAGAGTTCCCTTGAACTGTGTTTAGGCAACTGCTGCACACCCACAAATGCAGATGGAGAATACTGAGGCTGCCTGCCTGAGCTCTAGAACCAGAGCACTGATTAATACCCTTCAGAAAAATCTCCTTTTTGTGACAAGTGATTCGGCCTTACCACCCTTTTTCCCTGTGCATCTTCCATCTGCACATTCACAAACACACAACCTCTCACAAGTACAGTCTCTGAAATCAGCAACACTGTATTATGAAATACTCATCTTTAAGCCTTGAGTTTTGGGACAACTAAAAATAATAACAGATTGATTTTAACATAAAAACCTCTAGCTGATTTGAAGCATATTTGCTTTTATGTTTCCAAGATATACCTCTTAGCCTGAAAACTAAAATTCAGAGATATTTATCTGATTCTTGGTATGCAAGAAAATTGACATCACAAGAAGTAAAAAGAATCACAGCCAGCTCCCAGCATCTTCTGCTTCAAAGTTACCAACTTTATGCATCATGCTCAATAGAAATGGCACTAGGACCTCCTCAGGGTGGGAAAGGTAAAGGAACGAAGCAAAGCTGCCCAAGGCCTGCTCTGATGCACAGGGGGACTCTGTCCAAAGGGGCAGCACTTGGGGTTGCTCAGACTCTGTGGTTCTGAAGTTATGTGACCTTCACTCACCAAAAACATGGTTTGTGGGGCTAGAAAAAATTGACTGCAGCTTCTATAAGTAGCTATGGCTGTGCCAGCTTGTGAAAATTGGAGTCCATGGAAGCTGAAAAGTTACTCAGTTGTAAGTAGGATTATATAGCACACATGCATACAAATTTTTCACATTTTCCAAGTGGTTTTCCAGCTGGCACCCTTCCTAGAGATTCTACCATCAATTTTTTTTCAGATAGGACATGAGAAAATGCATGTTTCTTTAGCATGATACTTGTCAAGCATTCAAGTTGTTAATACTATGTTGTATAAATACAGTAGAATGACCAAGGGGGTTTCAGGGAGGTCATAGTGAGCACCACCAAGATACTCCTCAGGTAAGGAGGGAAGTAAGACCTGTTTGCCCACCTCCCATGGGCTGCTGTACAGCCTGCAGCCATCAGGAACACAAACTATGTACAGAGTGATTGCATTTTAATGCAACACTGTAGATGCTATCACGCTCAGTTTTCTTTCAGAATTCTCTCTTGCATTCCATTTAAAGTAAATTGTTAATATTAGGAAACATACAATTGCAACCAGGTCCCAAGAAACCCAAGATGAACTTTTCTTTTTTATGCTCTTTTAACAGATATTCCCTTACCTTCAAATTTTACTTCTCTATTTTCTTTGTGGATTTTTTTTCTCACAATTTTTCTGCCTGCATCCTTGCTGCCTGCAGGATGTTGGTAGAGATGAGATATACATCTCATCCTGGCATCCTAAATGAAATGAAAATAAATACTGCTTATCACTTGCTCTCAGCCTATTTTCTTTCTTATTCCGTGGCTTCTTTCTGTAATATACCATTACAGACCCTTCTGCCTGTATGGGAGTCATGGACTGAATTTCCATTCCAATAAATAACTGTGATTTTCAAAATCATCCGATCTGTCTAGAGAAGTTAGAAGGATATTTGTACAATCATCCACAAGTGTTTGTCTGTAATGAATTAGTACCAAAAGATACTAAATAGTATTACTTCTCTATCCAGATTATATTTGATAGGACACAGGGCAGGGGAATTGTACAACAGATAATTTAATGTTTTCATAGGGATCAGGTTAGAGAGAGGGGTCATAGTGCAAAATTCAAAATTCTCAATACTGCAGACAGTTTAAAAGCTATGCTTGATTGGGTGCACTGATATTTTAATCCAGTTCCTAAGGTTTCTACTTTTCTATCTGAAATGCAAAATAAGAATACAGTAATGGGGTTTTGTTTATAACAGTTTCACCAATGACCGAGAAGGAATTTTTTTCATTTGCTCGGGGCAGAATGAGCAGTCCAGTCTTTTGCTTGACCTCTGTATATCTGGAGAATATGTAAACATATTGAAACTTTGTTGTGTTCTACAGTGAGGGAATGAAGTGCATCGATTGCTTGTGATTATTAGCTAGAGTGGGATAAGCCTTCTCCTTATTATGCAGATTAGTGAAGCTCTCAGTTCCAACATATTGTACAGATGCAGGAGAGCAGCTGCTCTTACAGATGGCAAGTACACAGCTCCATTAGTATGTATCTATTGTCTGCTCTTGGCTTGCTCAGAGGATGGGTAAAGAGGAATTGTTACACAGTGAAATGTAAAGGAGAACACACACTTAAAAATCCATACCCAAGAGACTATTTACACAGCAGGGCAGACAGCAATCAAATTAAAAGTCTACCCTAAATAAGGACTTTTGTATGTCACAATTAAGCTTCTATAATTTTAAAATATACTAACCATAGAAGCCAAGGAATAGAATTCAAATTTCACAACAAAGTGGTATTAAATAAAAGAAAGCCTCGGAGATTAATTGAAAATTTGATCATGTATTTGGCTTGTCCACAGCTTTCACTGACAGAACCTCCCCCTCTAAGAACACCTCACTACCCCAAAGAACAAAACCTCACTTATTTTGCATAACATAAAAGACAGAAAAGCAGAACTGAGCTTCATTTATTAAACTTTTCACTACCAGAATATAGCGTTTCATGCAATTTTTTGCATTAATGAGAGCTGAAGCAGCTAAATTTAGGTTAGTATGGATAGCATTGATTGTGCATCTATGTCAATTATTCTTTGTGAAAATGCTAAACAGAACATTAGTTAACCATGTGGTAATTTTTAGTGTGGTGAACAGTTCCTGAGGAAAATATGGGTACAGGCTGACTGCTGAAAATAGAGTGTAGTAAAGAACAATTATTTATAACACAGTCTGGGGTTGGATGCACAAATTATGGTTGTACCAGCAGGTTTTATGATATACTTAACATACAGTTCATTTTTATTTAGTTCAGAGGTGACTTACTGTGGGGAAAAGGGTGATAAGGTACACATGAAGAAGGTGGTAAACCCTAAGTTATCATCTCATTCCAATTTGAAAGTCTGGGAAGCTGAAGATGCCTGACCCAGTGCAAGGAAGAAATATATGTGTAAATACATAAACAGACCATCAGGTCCATATAACATTTTGGAGGTGCTTCTCCTTAGTGAAAAGCCTTTCACTCAAGGCAATCTCCAAAGATGCAGGACCTGGAGATCAGCTACACAGAGGCTGTGCTGCAGGGTGTCTGGGGTCCTTTGTGTCAGGGAGAAATTACTTGGTATATTTTGAGCATAGATTTTAAGTAAAGTACTAAAGTGTGAGACAAAAGCAAAGTGTCATTAGCTTTCTTTTTTTTTTTTTTTTTTCCCATTGCAAAATTAAAATAAATAAATTATTTCATTTATCAATGAAATTATTTTATTTCATTTGCCTTGGAGACCTACAGTCTCCATCCACCTGCTGGTGAAGATTAGAATTATTTACTTTTCTGAGTGGGTTCCTTATGGGAGTATAACTGTATGTCAGACAATCCAAATACACATCCACTGTTCCAAGCTTGATCCCATCAAGCTTCACATTCAGGGAGAGGTTGTTCTACTTCCCTTAAAGTTTACTTCCTAACTAGCTGTAGGTTTACTTGAGGAAATGAGAGGTTTGGATTGAAAAGATGAAAATTTTCAGAGAGTTGAATAACAGTTCTTTTCTTCTGACAGCAATGATTTTGATTTCTATCTAAAAGAAGAGAGCTGCTATGCCAGGACACAAGGGTGTCTTACCTGCTCTCTCTGCTCCCAGACAGTCCATAGATAAAAGATGGAAGTATATCCAGGCACTCATGCTATGCACTCTGAGTCTAAATTAAATTTAAAACAGTTCTGAGCCTCTGGCCAAGGCAGATACATAGAGTGTGGATGCTCAAGTCTCTTCAGACAACAAACAGTGTGAGCTTCACCATGTCAGGCAGCATCTCAGGCAGCCCCTATGGGAAACTCCGGTGCCTGGAGATCTATAGATTAGCAGTACATTCAAATTAATCTTGTATCTGGTCTCACAGATTAAATGGATACACTTGAAAGATTTTGTTTTGAATGAGTCTTACAGGATTTGCTTAGATGAGAGCAGAATTTCTACTTTCCTCCCAAAAGCATCGTGTGCATCTGAGTCCACAGCACACAGCCCCATCTGAGGGCAACTCTGTGACCCCATCAGTCCCCCCCTCTCCAGAGGCTCTTGTTTCTATGTTAATTCAGTCAAAAACAAATACCCAAGCATCAAGAATACTTATTTTGTTCCTATAGTTTTGTTTTCATTGTTAATTATAAAAATACGTACATAAAGATATAATTGTCATACAAAGGTAACACATTGTTTGGAAAGAAAAATAAACGATTGTAGGCTACTTGACTCCAAATATTTCCTAGATCATTATTTTTCTTTTTTCAACCTGGTTAACCTTTTCCTTTAATCTCTACTGGCCTGTTTTTTCATGTTAATAGCACCAAAAAGTCTGCTTTCCTGGTAACATGTTTCTATAAATTCCAGTACAAAGTCCTTCTGTTTGGGAGTTTACCAGTATCAAAATGTACAGATTACCTATCACACATGAAAAAGAGCAATGCACTACAAATTATAAATGAGGGGTTTTCAACACTATTTGAGATTAAGAAAATTCTGTCAAAACCCATTGTGCCTTCAGAAGTGTTTGAATTTAATTTCAATGTCTCCAGGTGCCTTTAAAATAAAAAAAAATAAAATAAACACACACACACACACACAAAAAAAATACCCAAAACAGAAATAGAAAGGCAGAGAACTATCTTTCTTTGTCTTGAATTTAGAGAGTTTCAATCCAACCCATCTCTAAGCCTAACAAGGACCATGATCTCACTTTCATTTAATACTTCTGCTCACGTCAGTAATGTTTAAGAATCTGGTAAGCATAGAGGAGATTCATTTTGATCAGTACAGCACAAAAATAGTAGCAGCAGCCTGAAAAGTTTGCCATACTATACCTGTTAAACACAACAATGTACAAGCAGGACTGGTCTAGAAAATGAAAATTGTATTTCCTAGGTTCTGTTGCTATAAGAATCTAAAACTTCATTTTTGAGATACCAAACACTTCTCTGATTTTTTTTTATCAATTTTCTTGCCAAAATAAATTTGTACAAAAAAAATCTGTTTGTAACGTGAGGAAGTCATGCAATACAAGCGGTCATTATTTCCAATGTCACATGAAGCTTTTAAGCTACTCTGAGGCTCAGTGGCCTTTTCAGATGTTTGTGTCCCATAGGACAAGAATACAAAATCTTAAAGAGAAAGACTACAGTGTAGTGTCTTTTTTTTCCTACTGAACCTCTTTACCTAATCAAGAAAATATTTATGGTTACAATAGTCGAGGAGAAAAATCTTCCTATTCTCTCCCTTGTTCACCTTCTGACATGAGCTGTTCTTTCAGAGCTTCTTCTGTTGGTCTGTGATAGTCAGAGTAAAATTTTTTGGTCTGGGCTTAAATTACTCCAATCAACCTGTTCCCATACCTGTCATAGAAATTCACTGTCACCAGTTTCATAATGGCCAATAATTTGGAGTTCATAGGAAAATGGAAATATGACCTTGTTACAAATAAGGTAATATTACAAAATAAACTCATGCATTTGTAGTACATTTACTAGACCTGTCTGTAAACACCTTTCTCATACTTCAAAGTTTTCCAAAATTCATAATATTTCCTGTTTCACACTAGAGAACATTTCCCTAATCTCTTCTTCAAAAGAGACAGTGATTTCCTAGGATTTTCAAAAACCTTGTTACCACACTGAAGATTCCGTGAGAATAAAGCTCTTCCCAAAAATTAGTATCTACATTCTAGACTACTCACTACCTAAAAGTAACTTCTTTGGGCTGTGTGTGGTGAAGGGAGCATTTTCTCCCAGAGTGTGTCAGAAGAGGTTCAGTCAGAATTGATTTCAAAGAATTAGGACACCTCAGCACAGAGGGTTCATCTCACAGCATTGGACTGTAGTGCTTCAGCTTTTAGTAGACCTGAAGACCAAAAGAGAATTCTCTGTGCTACTGCAACTCACTTCTATCAGTGGAACCAGTTCATGTAATACAAGGGAGCTGCGGGGAAAAAAAAAGGACACCTAACAGCTGGACCAAATTCTCCTACAGAAATTAAAACTACCCACAGCTCTTTATATACCAAAATTTGTTGTATTGTGCATGATTTTCTGTGCAATGTTTCCATGCCTTATAAACCTCGCATTTCCACAGTTTTCCCTGATCAGGTTAGTAAAATAATTTATTCAAAATAAATGAGAAAACAGAAAGGTCAATCAGGATACATAAACTACAGGAGGGGCTTGCTGGTTTTGTTATGTTTTCTTCCTTCAGATCTCTAGATATCAATGCTTAAGAGAGATAGAAAACAGACAATAACTGAGCTGATGTTAGATGCCCTTAAGATTTCAGAACTCCTGTGTTTTAAGCAAATTGATTTCAAGGAAAATCCTGTCTAAATAAATTGAAGTTTAAAAAAAATCTTATACCACCTGTCACATGATGTCTTCAGATATTCCATGTAAAGGAAAAAAAAAAGATTTATAATTCACCTGTAGGTAGTAGAAGTTTTTCCTTTCTAAAATACTCTTAAGAAGTTATACCTAAGACAGAGGAACCTAGCCCAAAAGAAACAGAGCTCTTTAAATTTAGATAATGTTGTCTTAAAATAGCAATAGATGTAATAATATGACAGTCACAGCTGAAAGAAATCACATATTATATGAAGCATGTAGATGCTCTACAGTAGGTCTTTCATTTTTGATTATTTGCCTTTTACTTATGAAACTTAACAGAAAGACTTCTGCTCAGAAAGCAAAGTCTTTTAAAGCCTGAAAATTACTTTTTTTTTTTTTTTTTTTTGTAGTACCTCCATGATGGTTCCATTTTGCTTCAACCGCAGTTTCAGAATTTAAGTAGCAACATGTATGACTCTGTGATAAGTGTCTCATAGTCCATTTTGGCTAAAAAAGCTGGAAGTACAAAGTACTTCTCTCTTTGGCTAAGTGAAGCTTGAACGAATAGATAAGCAGTAAAATACCTTCTTTACGAGGTAAAAAGTGATCTTTACTTCCTGGAACCTTAGGTGATATGTTTTCTTATGATTCCCACTGTTCCCATACCTTAACGTAGAACAAAAACCACAGGTGATTCCGAATGGGAATGTAATTCTTTAATTACAGCTTTCATTCTCAATTTGCTATAAATATTTTTAGAAGTCAGGGCATGCTAGTTATAGTAGAAAAACAAAATAAATGGTATGTGTACTCATTGAGCATGGCTGAAGTGTATGTACTCTTTTAGCCACTATAGCTAGATTCTCCATGTATTTAGGAGGACAATTCTGTAGCTAAGACTTGGGGCTCAGGAGCTAGGCAGTGAATTAGCCTGCCTTGGTCACTGCCTATCCCTGCTTCTGCCTCCAGTGATGAAGTGTTCATCACATTAGTGATGAAGCAAACATCCAGATGATGTTTGCTCAGCTCTTAAACTCTTTGGAACAATTATTTTCACCATAGTATTGTATGCCAGTCTCCTCTGGGGCACCTCTATACTCTTCTCTTGCAAATAAACAAGGCAATACTCTTCCCTCTTAGCTCAGCTGAACCCTCACAGACTTGTGGCTGCCAAGCACCAATCTGCCAAGCAGAAGTCAAGACACCTCCAGCACAGCACTGCCTGCCAAACCACAGGATGAAGAAGGTCTGTGGCACCCTAGAAAGGGAGCTACCGAACAACAGAGGCCAGTCAGAAGGGGGAAATTAGGAATATAAACATTTATGCTCCCTGCCACCCCTATTTGTTGGAAGCCAAGTGTGTTTTCCTCAACACATACTCAAATTAGGTGGGGTTGGACAGAGGAGCAGGAGAGGAGCTGAAATGTGGCACCAAACACCACCCCCCCAAATTCCCCTTCTGTTCCAGACCTATTTCTGCTCTTCTTACGTGTACCATCTGCCCTCATCCCAGACACATCCTACACTGGGTAACACACAGCTGTGGGTCCCATCCTGCAAGCAGTGACCTGTCTTCTCCCAAATCTTGCAGGCTCCCTACATTTTCCGCTTGCTGAATAGAGGGGTCCAGGTTCCAGCAAGATTTCTTTTGGTGAGTAAAGCATTGCTAAGCACAAAGCGCTTCTTTCCCTCCTCTGTCAGTCAGCACTACAGGTTCTCAGCAGTCAGACAACTGAATCCTACAATAGCAGTTGTGCCAGGAACGTGTTCTCTTCCCCAAATATAATTTTTAAGACATCTGAGACAACATACCTCTCATCTTGTCATGAGAATTGAGCTCTTAGCTACTGAGAGCCTGCCTTTTCCCCTAACTTTAGAATATGGGTCATATAGTAATTTTGAAATACCAAAGAGAAAGGTCTGCACAAACATTACCTGCTCCAAACAGTTGTAATATGTATCAGAACATACCAACAGATGTTCAGTGGTACAGGTTCCAAGAGCCAGATGCCTGGACATGCCACTGAGTCCAAATCAGACAACCCATCAACCTGATCTTGGTACTGCATATGTTACTGACTGGACAAATTTTGTATTGGTGACACCTGATCATAGTACACCTGGGAAGAAAGATATATTAAAATGCAGATGTGGAATAATGAAGTATTATATATGTATATATACATATATATATATATATATATAAAATTATGTGACTTTTAATGAGATGGGTTTTTCCCACTTAAATCAGTACAAGCCTCTATAGAGACTTGTGGCACTTCCCTGAGCCAGCAGTCACAGATGTTTCTGTTGGGTTTGATAATGAGGCCTCGACTCTCTTTGCTTCAATGTGTCTTCATCAGTCATGATAGAATTCCCATCGATGTCACATCGATATTAGTGGGGACTGCAGTCACCCTAGAAACACCCAGAGTAAAACTACGTCAGGGCTTGACTCCTGCTAACTCCTTCCCTAATCACATGCCTGCAGATGCTTGGGCAGAATGGAGGCAGAAGCACGTGCAGAACAGTATCATGCAGCTCATATTATCATCAAAATGAATTTCTGACCATTTATGTGGGGCAAAAAAGAGACCATCCCTTATACCAGTTGTGTGACAGAACTACATACAAGGTACTGCACCTTGAACAACTCTCCCCTGACTTCTCCCATCAAAAGAGTTCAAACCTCTTGGAATTTTAAGCTTGCAAGAATAAATTGTCCCCTAAAAGCTAGGGCCTTCTGTATAAAGTTTATCTACCTTTCTATATAAAGTTTATTTAAAATGCTGCTTCTGAGTCAAGTGCTTCCACTTTGTTTGTGTGTGCTTTCCCTGCTCCACGTTTGCAATGAAGGTGACATTTCCAATATCCTGAAAACCACCACAGACAAGCAAACCCACCAGTGTGTCAGAGAAGCTCTTCTTCTTCACTGTCCCACCCCCAGATGTAATAATTTTTACCCTCATACAATATTGTATCATGGTTATATTCAGCAGGTCAGTAACAGTAAGCACACAAATATTTCCGTGCCCACAATTTTTTGTTTGTTTATTTTCCTAACAGAGACAAAGGGGAAAAAGTTATCTGTAGCAAGATCAACACTTGGAGTAAAATGATCGCTCAGCATATGTTCTTCTCAGTTTTATATTAGGGACATTCATACATTATATACAACTTTAAAATCTTGAAAACCACACCCAAATTAACTTTCACAGTTTAGCTCTTGATACAAAAGACAAACACAAAGCCCAACAGCAAGATCAGTAACCACTAGGGTGTCATTACTGTCTTGAAATGCCCAAAAAGAATTGATTATTTTGTGAATATCATGCAAAAAGGAAGGATCCCATTTAAATTACTCACATAACAGATGTTTGCTAGGATCCACCATGCAGCCTGCATACACAGTTATGCTAATTTGGCACTGTTTCCCTTCAAGTTAGCTCTGAGTCATTAGAGCACGCAGCTAGTAGGTCCTTCTGTCTAACTAATAATTGCCTATTATTGATATTAATTAACATTTTTTGCACCTTCCCTTGGTTTTGACCTGGTATCTGTTGGTAGTCTAATCACAGTGGCCTATTAAAAGTCAAAATACGAAGGCCTATAGCAGTCACAAGCCATTTATCAAAAAGCAAACAAGGCCAATTAAACAGGCAGCCAGACAGTTGTCTTGATTTGCCGCTGACTGTTTCTTGATCACCATTATAAATTGCTAATCGGGCAGAAAGTGCTAAGCAGTGCATCTGCAGGGGGTGGTTATTGCTCATTCCCTGCCTGGTGACAGGTGAGGGAGGCTAGTGATGGTCTTATTGATGTGAACTGCCCATCAGTTGGTAGTTATTGTTAAAGTTCATGATGCTACAGCTGATCCTTTCCTGCTGAGAGTCAATCAAATTAATTAGTGCTAGAAATTCTTCTGTATTATTCTAACACAGAAATAAAGGGAGAACATATTGTAATTCAGTTCTAGAGGCACTGAGAAAAAAATCTCCATGTATTAGAGAGGGGGTGGATTTAAAAATAAAAAAAAAAAGTAAAATCAAATATTGCTTCTTCCATTATTTTATAATAAGGGCTGCGGCTAAAGGTTTTTATAGCCACAGATCAAGAGATCATAATAGAAGCATATTGACAGATTTTTTTTTCTGCAATACTCCAAGGAACAGGCTGTAGCAGGAAAATATATCAAAACCTTATCATCAGAGCTGAGATCTTCTGTGAAAAATCAATAAAGAGTTATACATGGTTTGAGTTTAACCAGTTCTCTGTAGTCATTTAAACATAGTGCATCTGTGCAGCTTTTTACCTCTGGAGACTGGGGTAGCCTAGCAACTGCAAGGCTTAAACCGATTAACTACAAATGAAGTACTGTACGCCTATCAAAGCAATTGCTCATGGTTGCCTTTGTTGCAGGGGCTGAGCTAATTGAACATGATACAGTATGAGGATAATTAACACCCATGAGTTTGTTAATTGCCTGTTAGCATTACAACACAGTCTCTGCGTTTCTTTTTAATGTGTTCTTCTGCAGCATTCTCCTCCCTGAAAAGGAGGCAGAACTCATTTAGTTGGTAATGATATCTTATAGTTTATTAACCCTTTCCAAAGGAAAAAAATAACCCAAATGTAGTAATGAAGAAAATGTATGCTCTTGTCAAACACAGACTCCCACTTAGGCCAAGCAATTTACAGGGAGAAGAAATTTGGTTTACATAGACTGTACAAAATATGTTTATTTTCAAGGCTAATTTATTTCAAGCAATTTAGCCATTGTAAATGCTTTAAAATATCTTTTGTGGGCTGCTTTTATGACTCAGCTGCTCTCCCTTCTAAACTGAACGATAAATGTCTTTTAGGGTTGGAATATTAATTGAAGGCAGCATCTGGTCAGCAGCTGACCTCCCATACTTGGCTTTGTTGACTACCCAGTTAAAACTAACAGCTTATTTGCTGTTATTTACCAGCTTCTCTTTCTGTTCTGGGGGTGGAGAGCTAAGTTCAATTATACCTATGCCAAAAGGTAGTGCCAACTAATAAATAATATAATTTATTTACCACAATCAGTTAACCCAAAATAGGTTTAATCTAAGCAAATTCTTTTAAACTTTATTAGTTTGCTTGGGGAAGTATTTACTTTATTATACTATCTTCCAAATTCGTGATGAATGCATGTGAAACTCATAAAGACAATGTAATGCAGGGGATATAATTATATAGGACACTTCCTTATAAGGAGGCAATTCTTAAAGTGAAGCCCTGTATAAGCAAAACAAAAATAGTAGCATTTGGTTGCCATAGGCAAGTCCCCAATGTTTAAGCTCTACTTTTCCAAACTGAATGTAAATGTCTTGCTTGTGTCACAGTTGTTTAGAGTAGATTTTCTGAAATGATCTTGGGTTTCTGAGTTGTTACTGTCATAGTTAATACTTGCAGAGAAGCTGTTCCCCTGAGGAACACTACTAGTGCCCAATTACAAGTTCCATCATCAATCATAAGTATTATTTATTCAGCAAAATGAATTGCTAATTAATAACTGATGAGCATTATGGCCTTGAAGTCTGTAGCACTATTAATTACCTTGGCAATTGGGATTCTGCTGGTGAAGGACTACCAAGCACATTTTCTCAACAATTAGTACAGAGAAATTACAAGGTGCATACCTGCTATGAGAACAAGGGGGTGATGATCTCCAAGGCTTTTAGAGAGCAAAGTAGTTTCTGTGAAAAATAAAC
This sequence comes from Phaethornis superciliosus, assembly GCA_023637945.1. Taxonomy (NCBI): domain Eukaryota; kingdom Metazoa; phylum Chordata; class Aves; order Apodiformes; family Trochilidae; genus Phaethornis; species Phaethornis superciliosus. Next base: position 16,420,027 of record JAJQWJ010000007.1, on the reverse strand, counting down.
AGGATTACAGCCTTACTGCACTGGACTGTGTCCCTAAAAACGTTCAGTGAGAAAGAGAGAGCTGTTGTGTGAAGCGTGTGGACTGGAAGATTTGGCATTGCACCCTAAAGCAGGAGTTCCTGCAGAGCAGCAATGTGCTGGCAGTATGCTATGGGTAAGGCTGCTGGGTGCCCTGTGGCTCTTTGGCTGGTGCAGGGCTGTGATTACTGCACTGACCTGCAATTTGGGATCTCCAGCAACTGCTGCCTACATGGTCTCATAGCGGTTACACATTAATGTCACTGCAAAAGTGAATATTCAATGAGAAAAGAAGAACAGGATCTACAAAAAGAGCAGCTTTTCTATGACTTTGGTATTCACAGTGCTGACCCTAATGTTGCTCTACAAGTTGATGATTTACTCCCAGTCCTCCTCCCAGACATCTTCTGTTTTCTCTTCTACCCCTGTGCCACCTTACATTTTTTGCATAAATTCCTTGAGGCATAGACTAGATTTATGTTTTTCTGTAAATTATCCAGAATATCTATGGAGCTGTACAAACAACTTGAATATTGCCAAATAAACCACAAGACCAAGATCAGCTTCTGCACAATGCCAAGAATTTTTTTTTTGATTGTCAATAAAAATGTCAAACTATCGCAAGAGCCCAGCTAGTCTCCAGGCTGGGATAGCTGCACTGTGATAAAGTCCAAAATTATTACTGTGGAACACAGAGAGCTCTAATGTGATGTATGCATTATAAAAGCACAGTTTCCAGCTGTAATGCAAAAGCAAAACTGTGTATGAAAGCCTGTATCATGTTTGCATCTGTTGTCTTTAAAATGCTAAAAAAAGCTGGAGGATGCTGGAAACATGTGCTAAGTCTATCTTTTCTGTACTGCTTTAATAGCAGGCTGGCAGACAGTCTATTGTCATTTCAGATCCTTATTCCAAAGCTAAATTTGCTGTCATCAAACAATAAAACCAGAAGCAGCTTTTGTACCATGCAGCAAGGAAACTTCTGCCACCCCACCAAGTGGAGGATGTTTTCTGCAGTTACCCAGCATGATCTGGAAATGCACTCGCATAATGGTGAGTCCAACTTTGTTGGAAATCTCTGTGTACTGAACAATTTTCATATAGCAAAGCAAAAGCCCATTAGCTCAGTCTTGTTCATCACTGAAACTATCTTATGAGAGACTTTCTGCAGTTTAAGCCTAGATAGTAGGTTTCTGATTTGTGTATGTAGAGTCAAAAAGATATGTTCTTTCCTAAAAAAAAATTACACAGGGACATCAATAATCTCCCTGATCTTTGTAAAGAGAAATCTTGTCTCCCATGGATGACTTACACATAGACAATTTTTTTTTGGGGGGGGGAGGGGGGAGGAATATAGGACTTTACCTTTTCTTCTTAAACTCAACCTTTTCTACTAAATGTCAGACTGAATTTTTTTTCCTCTGTATTGGCCAGATGTAAAAATCAGACAAAATCTGCTCCTTAACAATTCTCTTTTTTTTAAAAAAAAAGCATGAGAAGTAGAATTACATTACATTTAACTGTACATGCTATTATTTTTTCTTTTATCCTTTGTAATTGTGAACTCTGCTTGGATCTTTTCCATATGTTGAATTTTGTGAAGTAAAGGGAGGAGAGTGCCTTGTGCTCTAGAATAAGACCACTACCTCACAAAAAGCCACCATTCCCAACTCAGCAATTTGGGAATCAACTGTTTTGGAAAGGCTTTGCTAGAGGAAATCTTTGATCATTGTATGTTCATTTTCAATTTGGGAATTAACTATTTTGGAAAGGCTTTGCTAGAGGAAATCTTTGATCATTGTATGTTCATTTTCTCTTGTGCTCTAATGTACAAGAGCCTAGGTAAAGAAGATACAGCTTTGCTGGTAGAGGGTGTGAACACAATCTCTGCCAGGATTGGTTTGATTCCCTCTACTGCAATGCTTTTTTTGGCAGGACCTATTCTGTCTGACACTCCAGAATATCCCCACGGCAGGACAGCATACCATAAAAACAGAAGTCTGGAAGCAAAACAGCTTTAGCTATATTGGCCCATCTGACTTCATTTGTTTTCACTTGGAATATGGACAGTGTGAGGGGCCTTATCTGGGATCTCCTGGGATCTTGCCCAAACCTGGAGCCACCGCTGGGAAGTGGCTGGGAGTCACTCCTCAGCTGAGTCCCAGCCCAAAGCACAGCACAGCTCTGTGCCTACCAGTCCTGAGGAATCCTGTGTGGGCCAGGTCCCTTCTACTAGTAGTGTGAATATTTCTTAGAGGAAATGAAAAGTACTTACGTACACATACGTATGTGTGTTTTGGAGTGTGCCACCAACAGCTGAATGGCAGCTCCCGATGGAGCAGGTGGCAAGCAGGAACACCACAGAAACCATGTTGCTGTGTTTGGGGCATGGAAGCACAGGGGATCATCAGCTGCAGAGGGGCCTGGGGCAGGGGCACACACGAGTGACTGCCCCTGTGAAATCTGTGGGGTCAGTGCTGCACCAGAGCGTGACACCAGGCCAGACACCACAGGGAGAGCCCCAACCTCCAGCAATAAAATGAACTGGGCCCCACCAGTTATCTGGAGAAACAAGACTCACCACACAGACATAAAAAACAGATATGCACTTTTTTTGCTCCAGACCCAGAGTAGGTGCCTTTGCTATGGGGGAGCCCTGAAATGCACTAAGGGAACTACTGCAGTGTTGGCTCAGACAAAGTTGTCCTGAAGTCAAATCACACTAAAGCATCCTTATTTTTTCAGCAAGTTATGTTTGAGCAGTGCCAACAGGAATTGTGGAACCCATAAAGTCGCTCAAGGTACAAAAAGCTGTGACAAATTTTAGCCAATGACAAAAAAATACTTTTTTCACTCAATACTTAACATTTTAAGAATCTATAAGCTGATAATATTTGCTAGAAAAGACTCTAGCAATACTCCGGGATAATACTGCTTAACAAGATGAAAAGTTTTTGCTCTGTCTCCAGTTGTACTTCCTTTGGATAAAGGGATGGAATCATTTAAAATGTGGGTTATACTATCTGTAAAGCTTAGTTCTGGAAATAGCCATGTCTGGAGAAAGTCTGTGCTGAGTTTTGAGAAACTTCATCTTATTTTGTGACAATTTTGTAAACCACTCAAACCCCAGGAAGCATGTAAACTCACAGTCAGAACTGCAAAATAAAGAATCTCATTTTACAGATTATCCTTGTTACAAATGTTAAAGCTGATAATAAAAAAAAAATGAAGCTGATAGAATTTATAATTTGTTTCTTTCAGTTCCTAGCCAGTACAGCATGTAAACTAATTATGAGATGTTCAGATTAATACCTATTGAGTATGTCATAAAATAGAAGATAGCAAATTTTCCATTCCCTGATTGAAGTCAAAATAAAAGACAAACAGTAAAATTGCCCCTAGTAAAATCACCCATTTGTTTCATTTCATCACCTGGTATTTGGTTCTCCAGAGATGTGCTTGTCTCTAGAGAGTTCTTTTAGGAAGTTACCAAGGAAGTTAATGGAAGATTGAAGCTAATGGCACACTCCAGGGAAAAGAAACTAGAAAAATATGTTCTAAAAAACAGCATAAGCTGTTTGAGACATGTGTTGCAGAAACCTTCAACTCCCCTGAAAGACTAGCAAACACATATCTCTCTGAATTCTCATTCTCTTCTTTGATAAACTTTCTTCTTGCCAAATTCCTCTTCATATTAAGGTATCTGTAACAATGTGTTTATCTGGATTCAAGAGTGCATCTACTTAACACTATTTATGATAAAGAACTGGTTTGCAAATAATTTGTATTATAGTACAGACAGTGGGGCAGTTTGCAGTACTAGTCTAATGTACAGGCTCAGAATCATAATACTTGCCAAAAAGGAACATAAAGTTAAATAGACGTTTTAAAAAGCACTTCCTGTTTCTGCTTTCGATTTTTGTAACTCAGGGTTGTATATAAGATCATTTTGATGAATTAAGCACTCAATTTGAAGCTTTCATGGAAGAGAAAGTACATCTTCTCTTGTGAGGAGCTGTAAACTTAGGTTAAAACACACTTTTCTGAAAAGGGAACGTGATGCAAGCAGCCTACAGTTTGTTGCATTCTGTACTGAACTGCTGAAGAGAAAAATCAGCAGAATGCCAAGGAAACAAGATGGAGTGTTGACTATCAAAAAAAAAAATTAGTAAAGCTTATTCTACAACTAAAACTCAATGTAAAACAATAGTGTGTAATGGAGACAGTAATGGAAAAAGTGCCAAAGAATCCAGAACTCCCAGCATTAATTGCACAAAACAGTTACTAAAATAGGAGCACTTTTCTAGGAAGAGGCAGGAAAAGGGAGGGTGGGGAATATATTTCATAGAGGAATACACAATCCTGAAGGGAACAGAAGTGAGATTTTACAAGGCTGTTTGAGCTTATGTCAAACACAAGAACAAAGGAGCATAAAGTAAAGCTAAAGAAAGGGTCAGACCCTCAAGGAATTTAGGCAGAATTTCTTTTGATAGGAAGTAGTGAATATATAGAATAAAAGGCAAAGGGCAGCAATAGAGGAAAAAAATACCTCAAAACTATTTCAAATGGTTATAAAACAGAACCATAATTCCAGATACAACAAGAAGCACTACAAAGCAAAATTGATTGTAGATGAAAAGAGGTAAATGGTTCAGCTTGTTTCCTTCAAGGCTTATTTACTCTTTTCTCCCTCATAAATGCAGGACTCACAAAAGTGAGTGCAGCATGTGACAAAGAAACACACCATCTCATCACCAGCATGACTTCTGGCCACCCAGATCCTGATGACTTTGTGTCTTTACTCAAGTCCTTGCTTATCCCACCTTTATTGAAAACCCAAGTCCTCTATCACCCAAAAAGCTGCCAGCTATTTCCAAAGCCACCCAAAATCGATAGATGCCTTCCATTTGTCAACACCGATTTTTGGGATGTCCCTAAAAAGTCTGTTTTCATAGAGGTCCTGACAATCTTGACAAGCTAGGAGCTACAACCTTGTCACTCCCCGTTGCTTATTAGGACTCTCAAAGAAGTTTCTTCTGTTTGTATCACCAAGAGCTTGCAGCAGACCCAGTGGACTCAAGTCATGCACAAAATGCAAAGGCAGGAGGCAGTAGCATTACTTCTCAAGGAAGACACTACAGCAGGAATTAAAACTTAATTTTTGTTTCTCCTAGCAGGTGCCTGGCCCCTGGGCTATTTGAGCTTATTCTTGCCACTCTCCATCCCAATAAATCTAAGTCCTTCTCTACCAACTTGAGGAGTTTCTGTGAGCAACTGCAAAGTTCCTGCATTCAAAACCACCTCCACTGCAGTTAAGAGCTCTTCTGCAGTCAGATGCCACTCTGAACCCCTCCCCCAGAAAGGTTTCTGTGGAGAAAGGTTTCCACAATCTAGATAAGCACAACAGAAACAAAGCTTACATAAAAGGGGACACTGAGGCACACCTGGCACACATTTCCTTCTGCCTGGCTCAAGAACAGTGGCTGTTTCCTGGAAAACTTTTCTATGTCCAAAGCAAAAGATGTGCACACAGGCTGCCCGTGCACTGTCAAGGTGCTTCAATGGGTACCACTGCCACAACACAGAGTGCCCCACATCCTGCACGGTGATGCTTGTGGTGTTGCACTTACATTTCATTATAAGACACCTTGCTGTTCTGCTCCTCACTCCTATTGGGGAACAAGTCCTTCGGAGTCTCACTCCCACCAATCTCAACAGGGCTGAGTTGTCAAAGCCACTCTGATGCTCTAGGTTTAAGTAGATTATGCCTGTAAACAGAATACATAAAACAGTAAAGCTGCTGACAAGGGTGTATACTTCAGTCTCCTGCTTCAGGAGCCTCCTTGGCTGCATGCCTGAAAATATTTTGTCCAGGCTAGGCAATCTACAGGCAGTAGTTTGCACTGCTCCCCACAGACAATCACTCAGCAGCCTAATATATTTCAGTAATGATTTTTTCCTAAGATTCAGCTTAAATTTTCTCTTGCTTAATTTCATCCCATCACTCTTAGTTATACCTTTCTGTACCATCCTAACTATTTTCTGCTTTTTTTTTCTCAGCGTTCAGGCTTCCTTCAAACTTATCTGTGTTTTCCATCAATCATCTTCTAGCAAAGTCACAGATATGGCATTTAGCTTTTTTTTAATCTTTCCTCATCATTTGGTCCCTTCTGCCTTGATTGTTTTGTTGCTTCTCTCACCTTCTCAACAGTTTGTCAATATTTTTGTAACAACACATTTTCCAGGATTTCATGCAATATTGCAGGTGTGGCTTCAGACCAACACCTACCAAGGCTAGTGCCACTCTAATCACTCTACTCAAACATCTTCATACATAAAAGCCCAAACTGCATTGATCACCTTTATATCTGCCTTCATATTCCCAATTCAATAACAAATTAGAGCACCAGCAATAAATACCCTGAGTTATAGGACCCAGTTTTCAGCTGGCCCCTGCTTAATGCAGCACCAGCTGTTTCCAAATATGGTCCTTGTCTGTAAGCCTGTTGGGAGTGTGTTCCCAAATGAAAGCAATAAATGCTTAAGAAAAACAAATAAATTGGTTTGGGGCTTTTTTGGACAATTGTCCTGAGCATCACTCCAGCTGAATTCAATTGGACAGTCCTGAGCAATCCAGTGCAGCCCCAAAGACCCTTCAGCTGTGGTGCACAAAGCAGTGACATTTCCATATAGGGAATCATGTGTAAAAACAAAGGAATGTCCACTTCAGAAACCTGAGAAATTGCTGTAGATTTTTTTTTTTCACTTGCCCATGTTATTCACTGGGACACCATAAATTTTATTTTCAGTAAGTTCTGACAAACGCCTCTTTATATTCATAACCTGTTTCAGGAATTCATTCTCTGTCTCTCTTTTCTTCACGTCACTTAAAACAATAACATGTTTATCATGTACCCACATAATATGCAGTACATAAACTGTAGTGCTTACTACATCTGAGGAAGCAAAATGCTAACCCTCGGCACACCAGCCATTTGAGTGAGCCATAAGACAGTAACTTCATGGAGAGATACTACATTTAGTAATTGTTCAGAGAAAAGAAAAGAAAAAAGAAAAAAGAAAATGAGTATTTAAGCTTCTCACCCTTTAATTAGCCCAGGCTTGCAGTTACATCTGAAGTGAGACAGCAGGTAATCCTGGCTCCTCTCTGCCAAAGGAAAAGCAGCAAGTGAGCACCCAGCCACAGTTCCTTCATGCAGCTTTTCAGAGCTACACATAATCATCTGTTCCTTCATATTTGGTTAATTCCCAAAGACTTTTCCCTCAGAGCTTTCCCTCTTAACTAAAAATCTCTCCAGCTGCATTTGCTATTCACTTCAGTAATGCCCAGCTGATCAAAATCAGGTCTATGGGCTGGCTTTACTTCATGCTTAATGAAAGAAGAGGCAGTGTATATTAGCACCAACTTAGTGGAAGACATTATGAAGAAAAATTTCTTTTCACACATTTATTTAATTTAATTTTTTACCCACATGCAAACCCCTGCTAAGACACAGTGCAAGTGTACAGAGAGAGTTGCAGAAAGTGAATTTCCATGCCTAAACTAGTTATTGCTCATTAGCTGAGCAGTATCTCTTCCACTTGCTTTTAAGCTACAGTAATTAGAAAACTGTGCATGTGATCTTAAACCGTTCATTTCTGTTCACTCAAGGGGCAGCACCAGGCCACATTATTCCTGAGACACAAGGTACTAAGAGAAAAAAAAAGACAAAAACTTGGTGAGTGTTCTTTCCTCCAGCCTGCCTGTCATTTGCATTTGTTTGTGCAAATCCCAAGGCAGTTACAAATTTCAGAGATTAGCCAGTCTCCTGAAAAATGCTAGGGAAGAAAAGTGAAGTATGTCAGTGTGTAGTGAAGTATGATCAGGGTTGGCATAGAGGTGACATAGGACAACTGGTTTCAGCTACCAAGAATAATTCAATACTCTGTCAGTATCTCTTTGGGTCAAACCTAGATATTGCATGTATGATTGGTTTAGGTAACAGCATAAGAGAATTTCCTTCTTAAGAGAAATTTCTAAAAGATAGTAGCCACACCAATTCAAAACAATGGTTTCATGGTCCACCTAATAAAGAGGAAGAGAGGGAAGAAGGTGACCTCATACCAAAGCATCAGGTTTCTTAGGGGAAATGCAAGAAGCCTGCAGCAATCACACAGAATAAATGCACTGAATCACAGAATCATAGAAAGGTAGGGGCTGGAAGGGACCTTGAAAGATCATCTGGTCCAACCTCCCCTGCCAAAGAAGGATCACCTACAGCAGGTCACACAGGAATGCATCCAGGCAGGCTTTGAATGTCTCCAGGGAAGGAGACTCCACAACCTCCCTGGGCAGCCTGTTCCAGTGCCTTGTCACCATCACAGTGAAAAAATTCTTCCTAGTATTTATATGGAACCTCCTATGCTCCAGTTTATAACCATTGCCCCTTGTCCTGTTGTTAGTCACCCCTGAGAAAAGCCTGGCTCTGTCCTCTTGGCACTCACCCCTTACAGATTTATAAACATTGGTGAGGTCACCCCTCATTCTCCTCTTCTCCAAGCTGAAGAGCCCCAGCTCCCTCAGCCTTTCCTCATAAGGGAGATGTTCCACTCCCTTCATCACCTTGGTCATTCTCTGCTGGACTCTTCCAAGCAGTTCCCAGTCCTTCTGGAACTGAGGGGCCCAGAATTGCACACAATATTCCAGATGCAGCCTCACCAGGGCAGAGTAGAGGGGGAGGAGAACCTCTTTCAACCTACTAGCCACACCCCTTATCCATTTAATTGATAGTTCTGGATTTACCCTCTCAATAATGTCTGTTACCCTCTCTACCTGTCATGTCTATTCTTCTTCTTCATCTGAACTAAACAGTACCAATCCGTTCACTTTCTCTTCACTCAGAAGTCTTTTCACATCTCCACAAATTTCTATTACCCTGGTACAAGCTCTATTATTCCTGCTGTTTCCTTTTTGAGTCAGAGTAATTAGAACTGAACACGAAGAAAAGTTTTTATAATAATGTCATTCTTACCATCTCACTGTTATTTCACACCCCTGGCTGATGCCTTTCATTTAATTTTTAACCACTGGAAGACACGGAGGGCAGCCCTTCACTGGGCTGTCCAGGGAGATGCCCACGTCTCTTTCCGAAGTGGTTATGGTGAACTGGGAATCAGTAATGTGATCCAGATCTTCCCTCATAATCTCTGCTGATGCTGAGTGCCCCAGAGCCTCTGTTTATTCATTCAGTCAGACCAAAGAAGCTGATTGCATTTACTACTCTCCTAAGGCCAAGCCCTGAGGATTTCAGTCCTTATATTAAATCAACCTTGTCCTGAAGGCAGTGGGAGTTTGCCAGAGCAAAAAGACAGAGTCAAACTCAGTCCTGCAAACTCAGAGCAGCTCAGACCTTGGTCGTAAGGAGCACTGCAGGGCCAAAAGGTCAGAGGCATGGAAGAAGCTCTAATTGCAGAAAACATATTGTCAAATCATCAGTGCTGTGTCTCCATACCTCACAAATCCTCGTCTCAAAAGCCTTTCATTTCTGTTCTGATGGTTCTGAAAAGTGAGACTGCAGAAATGTTAAGAGATGGCAAAAGCCTCCCTGCTCCAGTCCCTTTGACTGAGCTGGTGAGTGGCAGGGCTCCAGCCCCATGCATTGGCAGTAACACAACCCAGGGCAGCTTCACAGGGGTCTCACTCCTTGCCCCAGCCCCCTGGTCAAGTTCTGTGTTCTGTTTCCCATTACCTAAAATCAGTCCCAGGTCTGCCTGCTACAAGCAACCTATGGCTTACTGCACTTGAGAAAATGGGCTACTCTGCAAGCACTTCTGGCAGCTGCATCCTTTCTTGGCCAGGCTGGTAAGTGGCACACCTCTGGCCAGATGTGCTGACAGGATGCATGCACCAGGGCAGCAAGTGGGTCATTCTGTCAGGATTTGGGCCCAGAAACAGCACTGATGACACAAGCAGCACTTGGTCACAGCAGCATTGATGACACATGGCACAAGACAGTACCAGTGACCTCAGAAGTGTCCCCGTGAGGCAGCGGGGTTTGTCACTGTTAAAACTGCCTTCCCAGGCAGTGCTGGACCCCCAGGCACAACATCTGTGACAAACCCTTGCATCTGTCCACTCAACCTGCCTGGGCCAGAGACGTTCACTGGCATGTGTTGTCTGCCTTAAATTTGTGAGGAAACAGATTTTGAAAGACTCACCAAGAACGTTCTCAGCTTTCCTAGTTTTATATACTTTTATACACATATGGAGTCATATGTTGGCTTCTTCTTGGAACCTACGAGAAGAAGTAGGATTTTATTGACTGTTAGAAAAATTTATTTGCATGTGTTTACATAGCAGATACTGGTATGCATTGCTCAGCACTGAGCCACTTTGTCACTACCTGTTATCAACATCGAATTTAATAATCTGTATCCATCAACTGTAGCCACCATTGACCAACAGGGACCATCTCTCAGTCATCATCCATTTCTAGTATAATGAATATATTTGTACAAAATACACTATGGGCATTTCATATCCTAACACCACTGTCCCTGTGCCATTTGCATTTGTTATTTGTATTCACGAACACTTCCAGAACCAGATGAGAAAATAAAATATTTCTGTTTCTTTTGGAATTTGAGAGCGTTGTCAGACAGTTGATAGTGATTTGGTCACGATCCAGCCTTTCACATGACAGACTTCCACAATGTGTAATAACAATAGTAAAAAAAAAAAAAACCAAAAAAAAAACCATACCAAAAGATAAAGGAAAGAAGACAATGGTGGGCATAATGCCACCCTTTCTCTTAAGACAAAGCTATATGGGCTGAATCATGTTGCTGAGTTAATATAAAAGCATCAGTTTAAAAATCATTTCATACTAAGCCTGACTCCTGGAAAAGGAATCACAAGTAGACCAGAAAAAGATAAAAAAACAATGTTCTACTCTGTGTTTAGGATAGTCGTCTTTTCCTGGTATTTTCACTTGTGGGCACAGATCCATTTTTCCCCAAAGTATTTTGATTACTGGCAGGACTCTATGGGTGGCAGACACCCATATTTCTCTTTTCTCTGTCACAGATATGGATTGTGGCACCCTAAATACAGCAGCAGACAGTGAAGAGTTAAACTCATACATGTTACGTGATGTTAAGGTTAAAAATTCTTCTAAAAGTAATTTTTTACCAGGTGTTTTCATATTGTGCAAGAAGCAGGGGGAGGGTGGCAGGGGGGTGAGGAAGGGGAGGTTGGGAAACAACTACAATAGTTCTGCTGAAAGGCTAGCAGGGAGAGGATACAAAAATGAGGTTGCAAGTAATAGCCCTATAAATCTGACATCCAGTGCCCAGCCTTGCAGCTGCAGAGAGCCCGATTGATCTCAGCAGCCCCCGAATCTGCCTGACACACACACAGCCCTGCCAGGGCTGACACCAGCACAGCCTGACCTGGCTTGGAACAGCTTACACACCTACAGCGCAGGAGGGAGCACATATTTCCAAAGACTTTTTTGTAAGAAAGCATTCCCACAAACCATTTGGATCTTCATTTTGCATTTGCTGTTGCCTCACCACCACCTTTTCTGCTGGACCATCTACCTACACACTGCACAGTGGACGGGTCACCCACAAACACTGCTGCTGTCTCACCAAAGCTGCCAAAAACATTCTTTGAAGTTTATTAAATTACACCTCAAATTAACATATACTAGGCATCTAAATAACTGAATCAAATAACTGGCACAATTTACTGTTTCAATAGTAAAATAGCAGAGACTATAAATTTTTTTCTTGCTTTTTATAATTATGCATAATACTATGATGAGCTGCAGTTTACTAATAGCATCAATAGGTGGTGCCATCAATTTCCATAGTGGCTTACTACAACTTCAGTTGGGAAAGAAGAGTTATTGGTGTGATATTTAAGTTTTTATAAGCCTCAATATACCCATCAATAAAGTTCTTTGTTATGGCACATTAGCAAATATTCTCAGCAAGATCTAAAATTAATGTGTCAGAAAAAAAGACTCATCACTCCTTTTATTCTTCCCGATACCTCAGCAATTCTTCAAAGTTTTCATTGCAAACTTGGGCCTGATTTTCAAGTGTTTGTAGCATGCCATTCAGTGTACTCTTGAAAATGTTACTAAATTGTTGCAGAACTGCTGAGATTTGAAAGGACAACCCACTCCATATGCTGGGTGTGGGAGAACTCCACTTTTCATAAGCAAAAATGGGAACTACACAATTTGAAAATACAACGTGCAAATGATACCAAAAAAAATTTATCCTCCAATTTGACTTTTAAATGCATTTCTTTTCAAATTTACTTCATAATACATCGGGGACAGATTGTATTCTAAAAGGAAATACTAAGTGAAGCGCTACCCTGATGGATAGATTCAAACTGCTGTTAGAACTACCTTCAGAAAAAAAAATGGGTACCAATATTTTATTTTCCAAAATACAAGCACTTTGTAGGTTGAAGAGTTCATTTATAAACTGTG